>JBAMAX010002345.1:0-55607 GCA_037043745.1 Chymomyza amoena | reverse complement strand
GTAAGAATTTTGACAGTGATTATTTTGTATGAAATTTAGTTTTCTTTTAGACTGTTTTACACTGTTGTGTAATAGACTTAAAAAATGATTGTATTAGTCTATTATGTTATTTTAATTACCCTCAAGGTGGTGACAATCGATAGACTCTAAAAGCTTCTAATAATGCAAAAGAATTGCACAACGTTACTATACATTCAGTAAAAATCTGTTTTTCATTAAAATAGTTTTCTATTTTTTAATAAATATTATTTATATATTATAATAGCTAGCCCATCTTTACAAACACTGAAAAATTAAAGAGATACAAAAAAAATCTTAGAAATTGTAAAACTTAACACATTCAATTAGAAAAACCAAATTTCCATTTAGTACTTTCGAAGAGCTTTCTTGGGAAAATTTCTTTTTTTTTTCTATTTCTATTTCTTTTTACATGCTTGCATTCATTTGTTAGCCACACAGATTTAAAACCCCCGAACGCAGCCTAACAAAAAGACTCGAAAAAAAAATGCAGCGTAGCAAAAAGTGCTGCCCATATCTCGACAGTTGAAAGCTAGATGGCGCCAGCCGTAAACATTCGGAAAAAAGACACTTCACTTTCCAGTTTTAACTAAAAAATGTGGTAGTCATAAAAACCTAATTAATGAAACTTTATTTAAAAATATTTTTCCCTACTAGCATTACCTTTTCCTTGCTTTGATAATTAATTCCGAAGCGTGACGTAATTAACCACAATTCGTTATGGGTTGAGCAAAAACCTTTGTGTTGTTAAAATTGTCTACCCTTTGGTCTATTACAGCCATACATATTAGTTCACTTGACGCAGAAGTTGCCTTGCGGTCCAAAAGCAAATCCCTTTCTGTCATCAAAACAAGGACAATTGTGGCTAATATAATTTACTTGTGGAGCCCCTGAAACTACTAATGCAACTAACAAGCCAGCTTAAACATACGGAGCTCAGTCCACGTCCACGCCCACACAAACCCAAGCCCTTAGCCCACATGGACTGCCAGAGCATTGGTTGCCAGGGCTACAGTAGCAAATACTTCATCATCTTCACCATCATCATCATCATAAATCACAAAGTGCAGCACATGCATCATTTTCTGCACTTTCATTTAACTATATAGCAGTTACTCCAGTTGTTGTTATTGTTGTTGGTTGCAGCAGCTTTTCAATTTGTTGCAAGTCAGCACAAGGGGGCAGTCAGTCTCCCAAGGACTAAACCATAACGTGCCAGCAATTTAGTTTATTGTGCTACATGGACCCAGCTTCAAAGCCTTTCTATCCAGAGACCTATATCCCAGCAGATGCAGCTAATTTGTGTCAGTTACAATTTCCAGCAGTCATATGAACCGCTTACGTAAACAAGTGCAACTTATTAGTAGATAATTCTGGCTAGACTTTGATTAATGGAATCCCTGTTGCTTTACCTAGAAATTCCAACACAATAAATTGCTGCATTTGGCCAAAACCACAACAGATGAATTTGTCTCCATGTGGCGACACTCAACAAAAAATTCAATTATTAATAATTAATTTAAGCAAGCTGCTTTTAATTAAAAATAAATTTCCAGAATAGTACAATACTGGAATTTAGTTTAATTTGGCTTTTGTTTGACACGTTCAGTTCATATAATATGAATTAAAATTCAAAATTATTATGAAAAGCTTGAATGTTATGAATTCTATATGAGAAGCGCTTTTTGCTTTGTCGGGTTTTCCCCTTATTTTTTTATGTCCTGTCGGTTTTTCGCTTTTAATTAGCTTGTGAACTTTAACCCAGTGGTTTTGTTTTTTGTTTTTACAAAAATAACAGTTTTACTGCTGGCGCCATCTAGATGTGAATAATGGGATTTTTTGTTTATATGAAGTTTTGTATGGGACTTTATCACAATTTTAAATTGTCGTTAAAAAATCATCGCACAACTACTTTAAATGGTTATAGTAATATAGTATCTATATAAATACATCACCACAAAAATGGCGAACGGAAAGTCGGGCGCGGACGACTTTGGGATACCCTGTACCACTAGCTTGCAATAAAATTCGGTTCCTTCACAAAAAACCAAAAACAGAAGAATTTTTAGCAAAAAAATTTTTTTTTGACCAATCGTTCCTATGGGAGCTATATGATATAGTCAACGGATTTCAATAAAATTTGACACAGTGCTTAAATACCTTAAAAGATCTGATTGCCGAATTTAGTTCAAATATCTTTACAAACAATCCAATCACATCGAATTATTTATATAAAAGGTTTTTGGACCGATTGGTCCTATGGGAGCTATATGATATAGTCAACCGATTGGGATTAAATTTAGTACAGTACTTAGGAACTATAAAAAACTCACGAATATCAAATTTGGTCCCAATATCTTAACAAACAAACGAAACACAACAAATTTTAATAAAATATCGATTTTTTGGAAGATTGGCCCTATGGGAGCTATATGATATAGTCAACCGATTTTGTTCAAATTTGGCACATTGCTTAAGTGGCGTAAAAAATCCAATCCAACCGCCAAATCTGGTTACGATATCTTTATTAAAAAAGGAAATATAGCGAATTTTTCTTTAAAAAAGTTATTTTGGCCGATCGGTCCTATGGGAGCTATATGATATAGTCAGCCGATAATGATGAAATTCGGTACAGAGATTGGGAACTATAAAAAACTTTCGAATACCAAATTTGGTTACGATATGTTCATAAACACACGAATTATTCATCTAAAACTTTTTTCTTGTCGAGGTCGTCTCAAACACCCTTATGGGAGCTATATAATTTAACCCCGATATCAAAAAAATAAAATAAACTTGCCTCCTATGGAATAATATGGGATCTGATGTGAAAGTTTGGTAACTCTAGCTCTTACCATCTCTGAGATCTAGGCGTTCACACGGACGGACGGACCAGACGGACATGGGTATATCGACTTCTCTATTCACCCTGATCATATTTTAGGTAACTTTGGGGTGTCTCCGACGTCTCCTTCTATATGTTACATACATTTTCGGCTTGCACAAACTTAATATACCCTTGGTACCATACGGTAAAGGGTATAAAATATAGCTATATATATATAGTATAGTATAATATATAGTATAAATATATATAGTATAGCTATAAGATGATAGTAAAAAACCGAATTTTGAAGCTATATTATAAAATATATGTCTCATCTCTGGAGATTTTTCATCGTTAAAATAGGCAAAAAAACTTTCAAAATTTGAGTTTTCAAATGTTACGTACTCTCGCGTAGCGTGAAAACTGGTTATCCAATTTTTTTAAATAAGAAAAAAAAATTTTTGATTTAATTGAAATTGTCAAAATCGGGCTTAACAAATGTATTACATTAAAAGAAAAGAAAAAGATTTCTTGTTATTTTAAGTAGGGTTTTTAAATATGTCAATCCCCATTTATTTTTCTCAACTCTTTTTATCCTCTCTTTATATGGTTTAAACTTTAAAGATGATGTTTTGAAAAATTAATAATTTTTTTTTTGTCAAAAGACGCAAAAAATGCAAATAAATTTGATAAGATGCCATTTTGGTACTTCAAAAAATTAGGCTAAATATTTTTGAGTACTTTTCGTAATGGTAATGACATTATTAGAATATTCGAACAATTTTTAACAAATTGACCATTGTATTGTAAATAAATACCAGCCAAGTAAATAGTTTTCAAGGAGATAAGTTTGATTTGAACAAGTGACACACAAATCTAACAATCCCTTTATGCAGAGTATTGGAAAAACTTTTCTACAACATCAGACAGAAAAAAAAAACATACAACTTTTACCTTTCGTAATTGTGTAAAACATCTGTTTGGCACGCACAGCTCAAAATAAAGTTTCGTAATTTTCTTAAGGAAGACAAACTTTTGGCACGATAAGACGGCTTACAATTCGAGCTGATCCACTAGGCGTATGCGCAATTTTGCTAGGCAACCTAATTAAATTGGCACTAATTAAATCGTTGCATAGTGTTGAGAATATTTTAATCAAATTTCACATAAAATGCCATACGAAATACCCATTAAAACTATCAAATTACGCGCCCAATGCCAAGAGGCGTAAGAAGAGGCTAATTACATGCAGACTGGTTAGAACCCTTCAGGACATATTGCTCGACTAACTAAGCCTATGCAAATGCCTTTGTGTGTGTAAAAGGGTAGAGTTGGTATGTGTGTGTGAGTGTGTGACTATGTGTGTGGTTGTGTGTGTGCTTGTGGTTAACGTAGCAAAGCACTATGCCACATTATGGGGCAAATTGGAAATGAGTGAGGAAATTGGAGTGTAGTAGTTCCAGACACACACATACACGCATGCATAATTAATGTAACGCTGTCTATGTGCTATACTATGAGTATGTGCGTGTGTGAGTGTGTGTCAACTTACTTAATTGTCAAATATTCAGAGCCACACACACACATAATCATACAGATACAGAGAGCGCACGGATTTCGTTGCCTTTGACATTCAGCAATTTCAGTTCAAATATCTTTTGTTTTTAACCAACTGACGCTACTCACATTACATTTCAGTTGGAGTACTCCAACACACACACTCACACATACTCACACATGCTTAAAAACATATGACGTATCTGTGTGTATAGTGTTTCAACTGCTTGGTAAAATGAGACAGCAGCTGGTTAATTAATGGTTAAAGTTTTTGGCCAACAATATATCTAGCGGTTGACTATAGATTAATAAAGTTTCCAAGCCATCAAGAAAAACAAACATGCTAAAAAAAAGAGACTATTAAAAGTTAATAGACTATACAAGTGGCCAAAAAAAAGATGATCTCTCTTGTTTATAAACTGTTTATGCCGTCATTAATCTGACATTTTATAATAATAAATTAACCAAACTGACTTTAGTCTAAAGACAAGCTATAAAAGAATTTACTACTAACAACTGAAGCTGCTACTATAAAATCTTAAGCAGTCGAGGCGTTGCCGCACAGTGGGCTACTTTGCATTTAATTTGGCAAAAAAAAATTATTTTATTTGCGAGAAATTTTGTTTTAATATGAGATTAGGGAATAACAGAGAGAGTCGCGAATGACAGAAGAAGAAGGCAATTAGAGGTCGAATTTGAGAAAAAGTTTTCATTTTATTGCTTATAGGGCTCACATGAGCATACAGGCCAAATTTGTTGGCTCGGGTGTACAAATAGGAAACAACCGTTTTTACTCATGACTTGAGACTTTATTGTAAAATAATTTCCATTGTTAGCCACAAATTGTTCCCTTCTTTTTGGCAGATTCTAAATTACTCGTCGGCAAAATTGTTCTTCTTTTGACGGGATCCACGAATCAATCCAATTTTTGGCTTCTTCGAAAGAACGAAAGTGCTATTCTGCCAGCTCATGCGTCATCAATCGGAATAAGTAAAAATCAGAAGGAGCGATTCTCAAAATTCTCATTCTTCAAAATAATTTCCATTATTAGCCACAAATTGTTCCCTTCTTTTTGGCAGCTTCTAAATTCCTCGTCGGAAAAATTGTTCTTTTTTTGACGCGATCCACGAATCGATCCAATTTTTGGCTTCTTCCAAAGAACGAAAGGGCTATTCTGCCAGCTCAGAAGGGGTGATGTCAGGAGAGTACGGCGGGTGGGGTAGGATATCCCATTTTAAAGTTTCCAGGCATGTTTTCACTACCTTGGAAACATGTAGCCGAGCGTTGTCATATAGAAGTATGACCTAATCGTGTCCTTCCGAGGATTGCGGGCGTTTTTCCTTCAACGCTCGACTCAGGCGTATTAGTTGCGTCCGATACAAAGCTCCTGAAATGGTTTCTCCTGGATGCAAGAGTGCAAAGTACACTACGCCGAGCTGGTCCCACCAAATATAGAGCATCAGCTTCGAGCCATAAATATTCCGTTTCGCTGTTGAAGTTGTTGCATGGCCGGGAAGCCCCCACGATTTTTCCCGCTTCGGGTTGTCATAGTGTATCCACTTTTCATCGCCGGTCAGAAAACTCTTTCTGTTTTTGTCGTTGGAGGAGTTGTCCGTACGTGCAAAGACGCCGTTCGATGTTCCTTAGCTACAACTCGTACGGAATCCAATGTCCCAGTTTCTAAATCACCTACGCCCAACAAATTTTGCAAGTTCCTGTTGCGTTCTACAACCATTTTCATCCAGCAAAGTCTCTAATTCTGTATCCTTGAACTTTTTCACGGGTTCGGGACAATCCAAGTCTTGCACCGTAAAAATAGACAAGCGACATTCTGTGGAGTTGTTGACCGATACCTCAGCTGGCAATGTAACAATTCTGTTCGTACTTATCGACTGATTTGCAATGCTGGCGCCACCTATGGGAAAACGGTGGTTTTCTATTTGTACACCCGATATTAATGAAAGTGAAAAATGATTGCAGTTTTTTGCGCGGGAGTCTAAAATCAAGCTCAAAGATTTCAGATTTCTAGAAATTCCAACTTCTGAGATAATGTTCAGTCCTTCATATGGTCTCCTAGACCTTGCGTCTTTCTTAATCACTCATCTAGCGGCCTGTTGCATACATTGCACGAATCCTTAATATCCTTGACCCTCTTGCTGCAGTGTATTAAAAATTATATGCGACTGAATGACAGACTGTCCTTCGAGCGTTGAACTTGAAAGTCACCTTGACTGTGTGTTAAGTCAATATCTCAAGCTTTGTGATGCGTTTTTTGACGCCAATCGAGCAGCGGGTTGTCTGCTGTACTTTCATTCTTCTTTGACACTGTTCAAATGTGTGTGTGCTGGTCTAGGGTTGGATTGTTAACCTTTCACATTTCAAGGAACAATGGAAACAGCCAAAAGTTCTAAGTGGTTAAGGACCATAGCTTGTTTTGACTGCAACACTGTTGAAGTATGCGTTATTTCTAATCAGCTTTTCAGATGAGCACAATTTATAAAAGTTTTTATATACTCTTTGATTTATTCTGAAACTACCAAATCACCTTATTAAATATTAGGTTTTTTCGAATTATATAAAGTGACATAAATTCTAGAAGGTGAATGAACTATAGTTCATTGTAGTTGTAATAAAAATAATAAGTTGAATTCAAATTCTCTTTGATTTAAGAAATTCAGATCTTTATTATTGCCAAAATTTTGACATATAAGAGCAGAGTTATAAATAAAAATATTGAAAAAATACAACACATTGGGGGTAAATATCGATAAATAACAAAAACAAATAGATATTCATCGGACTTACAAAAACTATAGGAAGTTTTGAACGAAAATATAATTGTGAACCGAACCAGTAGGCGTATGCGCAATCTTCCAAAGATAATATTTTCGAAAATGCTTTGCCTGATGATTAGAAAATTGCAGTTGAGTTTGGAGAACAATATTCTGCTATACAAGTCTTTTATAAATCCTTTTCGGACTTATTATTATTTTATTGGGTGTATAAGTGTACTGCGACCCAGGTGGATCAATTGTACCCCCTTTATGGCGTAGAGCTCTCCCAAAACTCCTAAGGCCTGAATGTATTGCAATATTTTGTTTGGATTTATAGTAACAACGGTCTCCGGTAGGAGACTCAGTAGGTCCCGTACTACGTGGTGACCAATCCCACAGTGCGGTTCAGGACCGATTAGCGGTGTTGCTGAACAGGCTCTTGCAAGAGTGTCTGCCAGCTCATTTCCTGGAATATTGTTGTGTCCTGGAACCCATCTAATCGTGAACTTATTTCTGGATCCTAAATTATCCAGTGATGTTCTCACTTCTTTAACCAGCCTTGATGTAATCTTGGCTTTACTTAATGCCTTTATTGCTGCTTGACTATCAGACAGGATGGAAATATCCTTTTCATGGTAGTTATTTTGCAGATTGAATACTGCACATCTTCCAATAGCACAGACTTCAGCTTTGAAAATGCTGGTGTGTCTGCCTAGAGATTCATAATATTTGGTCCTGGGTCCTACTACCCCCAGGCCACTTGCTTTATCAGTGAGTGATCCGCCTGTGTACCATTTTATTGTATGTGGTTTCATAGGGTGAACTGCCGCAAGAGAGGTCCAAGCCTCTTTTGTGATGAGTTTGCGGACTTATGCAATCCAATTATTGGAATTACAAGTCAATTGTCGATCAAATATTATGTCTAACTCAGATCTCTACCTGAAGTGAAATTGGATTGGCCAAACATTGAGAAAGCCATTCACTTGAATGGAATCCACATGGTGCGAGAAGAAGAGGTCGTCCATCCACCACCTGTATCAACTCGGTGAGAGCGGAATGTCATGGAAGAGGACCCTAGCTGGAGAGTTTGTAACTGTACTTTGTTTCGATAGGAGCGTCTTTTGAATTTAAATTATATATTGTATACCTAGTGTATATTTTTGTATTTCATAACAAGGAAATAAATATATAACAATCATTCGAACTTTGAAAACATTCAGCAGTATCAGTCCAAGATGCGTATACTTGTTCTTAACGTCCCATGGTTTATTGCTAATGAGGAAATTTAATTGTTCACGCAATTAAAATCTAAGGGTTCTTAAAGTTAGTGAAACTATCTAAAATGATAATCAGGCTAATTCAATATTCAACTTATCTCACATTAATACTGTCTAAGCTATGAAAAAATAAAAATCTGGAACTTAGTGGAACTTTTCCATTAAAAAAGCCGCTTAGTACATTTCTTACTTGATTAAACTAGTGTGAACATTGTATTAGAATCTGGCATAGAAACGAGACAAAGCCAAGAATGACAAAGTCAATGACAACAACAACAACTGGCAGTCCTGCTGGTAGCTAAATTTAACTTAACTGCTGCTAATGCCCAACATTGTTGCAAATTACAAGTAAATCTATGTGCCTCAATGCACAAAATGGCGTTCGTGGCATGATGCTATATCGTTATGCCTGCTCATTGGACAGATTCAACAATTTCCAAGTCGTTGCTTTGGCATTGCTGCCTTCAGCTGGCTTTAAAAGTTCAACTTGTCGTTTTTGTTTGTGTTGTACCAAACAGTGGACCATGGACCATGGACATTGGACCTTGCCATTGGCTTTTATGTGTTCCCAGTGTTTATTGTTTGTTTTTATGACTGTTGGCTATGCTGAACGGAAAGCGTATGAAAGCAAGTTAATGCCATCGTGGCCATTGTCCAATGCCATAGCTCCTGTTGCATTCAAAGTACAACCTCCATTTTGCATTGCAATTAAAAGCAGCAACATGGCGTATGCGTCATGCACAAAAACACAGAGCGCACATAGACACACACACACACACACACACACTCACACACACACACACACACGTACACATGCGAATGCAATTAAAATGGCGTTTTTGCATGCTTTTGTTTGCTTAAATGCGCGGTAATTAAAATATGCCACTGCGGAGAGAGCGCCAAGAGCGGAAGAGATGGAGAGAGAGTCGGCTGGCGGAGTAAACGTGCGCGTAAAAGTATGCTATAAAAAGCTACAAAAATTTGCATAAAAACCTCATCAGAACACAGCCAAATAAAAATTATATTTTAAATATAAACATAAAATAAGTAAAGTCAACAACAACAAAGCACTTGATAAAGCAAACTGAAGAAAACAAAGCAAAGCAGAGGAAAGATGGTCTACGACATTGGCATACACTTTATACTTATTATTTAGGGATATTAAGCCGCACAGCCTAAAAGATTTCGCTAGACAAAATGTGGTAAAGATATTGATTTTATTTGTGTAAACATGACTTTTACCCTTGGGTATCTATTGATTTTGGCTTATATATTTGCACTAGAGTTATGATATTATCGATAGCATTATCGATAGTTTTATTTTTCGGTTACTATCGATGGTTTTGTTCAAAGTATCGATACTATACTATTGTAAAAAACAAATATCGACAAAACTATAAGTTTTGGTAGCTATCAGAAAGCCCTGATCTCCCATGATCCCATCGACTCCTGGTACGCTTTCCATAATTTTTTTATATAATTTATTTTTTTAATTCTAATTTATTCTTATGTTCAACGTTTTTATGAATTTTTTTGGTTATAATATATATTTTTTTGTAACATAACAAGGACATGTAATACACTAACAAATTATATTTTTTTTATAAAACACTTGAGAACTCTTAGGCGGTAGCTTGTATCCCTATTTTTAGATAGTAATCATTTGGTTTGCTAAATATAAGTTTTTTATAAAATTACACTAATAAACGATCAACAAAAACAATCATATATCGATGCATGCCTTAATAATTGCCACAGATGTCCAGCCTTTCAGGATTGCAGAAGTCCTTGACTTCCGAAATTTCGAATTTCATAAAATTCTTGTTGCAAAAAACAGACAAGAAGATCTCTTAAAAGAAGGAAGTAATATTTGACGTTCCACCTTATTTGGACAGCCTAAATTTAAGCCAAGATGCAAATCCACAAAGTTTTTGGAAGGTTGGAACAAAGAATTAAAAATTGCAATCGAAAAGTGTTCTACTTATACGTCTTTGTTGGACTACAAGACTAATTCAACACATATTTATGCATTTCAGCAACTTCTACTGAAAGTGAGAAGATGGATGTTCAGTAGAAGTACCCTCATCGTTTTAAATAGAAGAACCCGACTTGAAACCTAGCAATGTGAGCATGTTCGTCTTGTGTAAAAGAAAGCTATTTGAAATACAATTCTAAATTATAATAATAAGATATATTTTTAAAAGGATCTCTTTTTAGAACATCTTGAATAGAACGTCTCTGTTAAACATATTGAAATACTCTATATTTCCTAAAAGAATATATTTTTTTATACTAGATTTTATGTATTATCAAAAAAAAAAGAATTTTCTAAGCAATTTTTAGATCAGATTGTTTAATTCACATGTGATTTTGATCTCCAGATATCGAATTTTTTTAAATATTTTTTTGACGGGCCTTGGAATTATATTTGATAACGAGAATAACTTAAGCTTGTTTTGGAAGACTTTCAAAAAATAAATAAATAAATAAATAAATAATGTTGAAAAAAATATGCAAATATTGTTAAAAAAATAAAAAATAAAGTACTCTGTTTCCTAAACCAAAATATATTTTTAATGCTAAATTTAATGTATTTTCAAGAACACAAAAAATATTTTCTAACCAATTTTTAGAGCAAATAGTCTAACTCACATGATTTTTTCATCTTCAAATATAAATTTTTTCAAAATTATATTTTGCTGAGCTTTCGAATTTCATATGATAACGAGAAAAATTAAAACTTGTTTTGGACGACTTTCAAAAATGAAACAATGTTAAAAGAAATTTCAAAATTTTCAAATTACGTTGAAAAAAAGAAAAAATAAAGTATCGTTGAAGTACTTTGCTTCCTATAGCAACATATTTTTTCATTAAATGTATTTAAAAAACAAGAATTTTCTAACCAACTTTTAGAGCAGATGATTTTTTGATCTCCAAATATCGAATTTTAAAAAATATTTTTTTGCTGAGCTTTCCAATTTCATTTAATAGCGAGAAAAATTCAAACTAATTTTGAAGGACTTTAAAAAATGAAATAATTTTGAAAAAAAATTCAAATAATTTTGAATAAATGAAAAAATTAAGTACCACAACTAATTTATCTATTGTAGTTAAAAATGTACAATCAATATGACGCATAAAAATCCTTGTTTTTCGAACATTTCTTCAATCCGAAATAACGTACCATGTTCCTAAAACTTTAGAAAATTTATTAATATAATTTTAAAGTTAAGATTAATTCTGAATTTGAAATGGCTAAGAGTAGCATAGGCCTTAAAGAAATTTTCCGTGGCAGAAATATAGAAAGGTTTTATCCAAATAAAAATATATAATTTATTAAACCAAACTTCAAAAAATTTTAAAACGAATAATTTTGAGAAATTTTTAAAAGGGAATTGGACAAAAAACAGGTGCTATATAAAAAGTGGTGTTGGTTCTTCCCCCACCACTCCACTCTTGCTAACGATTTTATTACCTTTTTTTAGACTGTATCTAAAAAAAACATATTTTAGCAAGTATTAGAATTTTCTCCACTTACTCTATGGTATTTATTTTAAGATGGTGCCAACTCTTTGCGTGCTATATATCGCTTTCTTCGATAGTTCTTTCGATAATGTCGATATTTTTAACTTGTTGTGGCTCATAGGTAGATCTTATCTCACCTCTAACTTGCAATATCATGTGATTATATTATTTAGAAAGTATTAAAATTTTCTCCACTTGCTCTATGGTATTTATTTTAAGAAGGTGCCACTTTATTGAGTGACATATTTCACTTTCTTCGATAGTTCTTTCGATAGTGTCGATAGTTTTAACTTGTTGTGGCTCATAGATCTTATCTCACCTCTAACTTGCTCTATTGTGTGATTGTATTCGCTTTTTCTTCAATTACACAGCCACACAAAAAATATTTATTCGGGTCTGGAGGTCAGACCATGTTTTCGGTGTTGCTGAAACCGAGGTCCAAAAAACCCCAGCACGTCAGGGTTCTGGCATAACCTCAAAAAACCTCATACAAAATGTTATTCGAGTCCGGGGGTCAGACCATGTTAATTATATGTTTTTTTGGTCGCTGAATCCGAATCCGAGGTCCAAAAAACTCACTTTAGAATACCTTTTAAAAGTTTTTAAGCGGCAACATACATAATATACCCTCAATACATAACAAAAAATGGCGGACGTAAAGTCGGGCGCGGACGACTTTAGGATACCCTGTACCACTAGCTTGTAATAAAGTCCGATTTCTTCACAAAAAACCAAAAACAGAAGAATTTTTAAGCAAAAATTTTTTTTTTGACCGATCGTTCCTATGGGAGCTATATGATATAGTCAACCGATTTCAATAAAATTTGACACGGTGCTTAAATACCTTAAAAAAGATATGAATGCCAAAGTTATTTCAAATATCTTTACAAACAAACAAAACACATCGAATTTTGTATAAAAACGTGTTTTTGGACCGATTGGTCCTATGGGAGCTATATGATCTAGTCAAACGATTTGGATTAAATTTGGTACAGTGCTTAGGAACTATAAAATACTCACGAATGTCAAATTTGGTCCCAATATCTTAACAAACAAACGAAACACAACAAATTTTGTTAAAAAATCGATGTTTTGGAAGATCGGACCTATGGGAGCTATATGATATAGTCAACCGATTTTGTTCAAATTTGACACATTGCTTAAGTGGTCTAAAAAATTTCCAAACGCCAAATCTGGTTACGATATCTTTATTAAAAACGAAATATAGCCAATTTTTCTTTAAAAAAGTTATTTTGGCCGATCGGTCCTATGGGAGCTATATGATATAGTCAACCGATTTTGATCAAATTTGGTACAGTGATTGGGAACTATAAAAACTTTCGATTTTTCGACAAATTTCGTTACGATATCTTCATAAACAAACGAATTATTCATCTAAAACGCTTTTTTTTTGTCGAGGTCGTCTCAAACACCCCCATGGGAGCTATATAATTTATCCCCGATATCAAAAAAATAAAATAAACTTGCCTCCTATGGAATAATATGGGATCTAATGTGAAAGTTTGGTAACTCTAGCTCTTACCATCTCTGAGATCTAGGCGTTCACACGGACGGACAGACGGACGGACAGACGGACAGACGGACAGACGGACATGGGTATATCGACTTCTCTATTCACCCTGATCATATTTTAGGTAACTTTGGGTGTCTCCGACGTCTCCTTCTATATGTTACATACATTTTCGGCTTGCACAAACTTAATATACCCTTGGACCATACGGTACAGGGTATAAATATCACCAAATTATTTGCTATAGCCTAATATACTCCTTACTTCTTCGTTACAGAGTATACTAACATACTGCACGCACATATGACTATGAGTTGCCTATAAAAATACATATATAGTATATTTTGTAGCCAAAGAGCAGTACTAAAGTGCGAACGAGAGCGAAAGAGTCTGTCAAGTTGTCAACAAAATGTTAAGCGGGATTAGCGAAACGCTGCTCATTTTTTGCTCTTGTTGATTTGCTTTCGTCCTGCTCCTCTGCTGGCTACACACATACATAAACAAGGTGACAAAGGAGCAACAGAAGGAAAAAAATTTATACACTTGCATGTCAACAATTTGCATGCCTTGGCCTCTAACCCCTGCGCCTAAAAGCAAACCCCGCCATCACACATCCGCCCTCCATTTTGGCTGTCAAGTGTAGGTATATTTTTCATATGGCCTAATGCCAGCTGAAAACCCTCAAAATAGCTTAAGTCTCCTAGGGAATATGCTAAGACAAAAGCCAGACAACAGCAACAAGCAAAGGACACACGCACACAGACACACAGAGACAGCTAGTACATATTTATGTACACATAACAAGTATGTGCCAAAGTAGCTGTTGTTGTTGTTGTTATTTTTCATACATTTTTTATTGCATTGGGGATTTATAGGACGCGCCAGGATCAAGGCAGCGAAGCACAAAGCCGGGACAAACATTTTTATGCAAAGTAAACTTTTGGCAAATGCAAAAGACAAAATAGCAAAGGCAAAGCACAGCACAAAGCAGAAGCTGAAAAAGAGTAAAGAGAAACCAAAAAAAAAAAAAAATGGCAGACAAAGAACTGACAAAAAAGTTTTTAATTAAAATAACTGTGCAATAAAAAAGCGTGAGAACAGCAGCAGCTTCAGTAGCAAACGAACGCTACCAAATCCAGTTTAAAGTGGATATATATACACATACACATACGCACACACTGACATATACATACACACCAGTTGCTGATGTATATATGTATGTGTTGGTATGGTTAACAACAAGGTAATGTATGTGGCTGATAAGTTAAGCCCGAGGCGCCAAAAGCGAGAATCCGGAAATCCAATACAAAATGACTTAGAAATAAGTTATAAATGGCTGCTAAGTTCAAGAAAAAGTAATCCTTTATTGTTTATTAGGTGCTCATAAGTCAGCACATCAAGTGTAGTGGCTTCAACACAACTAAATCGATTGAAAGACTTTATTACAATGAATGTTTACTGAAAATCTTCAAGAAAATACAGCGTGGCTTTTTTAGAGGTTCACTTCCATGAGTTGGCAATACTGCTTTATCTGGCTACCAATTTAACAGCTGATAGTTGCTTTTTCTTGAGTTTGGTTGACATTTCAATATAGACATGCTTTGATCAAAAAACCAGAGACAATTGAATACTCGAGAATCAAAATTCGAAGAAGTATTGACGAAATACGGCCGCAAATACTGCGGAAAGCTTATGAAAATTGGTGTTCCAGATTGCGAATTGTCGAAATCATATTTAAACATTTTCTTATATATAAAATTCTCGTGTCACAATGTTAGTTACCATACTTCTCTGAAACGGCTGGACCGATTCTCATGAAATTTTGTGTGCTTAATGCTCTGAGAATCGGCCAACATCTATTTGTCATAACTCTAAGTGATAAGGGTTGTCCATCCCTAAAATTTTTTCTAAAATTTTTACCATACTCCTCCCAAACGGCCTGACCGATTCTCATGAAATTTTGTGTGACTATTGGGTAGGTCTGAGAATCGACCAACATCTATTTTTCATACCCCTAAGTGATAAGGGTTGTCCCCCCAAACATTTTTTTAAGTTTTGGACAAATTTTTTTTAGTGTTATTGTCGTAATTAATTAATGATACGAGGGTGGATTAATAAGTTTCCGGCCTGACCAAGAAAAAAACGTTTTTAAGAATTTTTTTTTATTTCTCAACATAATCTCCTTCAAGGCTGATACATTTCTCATAGCGGTGTTCTAGTCTAGTAATGCCATCTCTATAGACTGATTCGTCAAGCTCCTCAAAATACCCATTTACAGCTTCGATTACTTCTTAATTGTCCGCAAATCTCTTACCGCCAACCCATTTTTTGAGGTTAGGAAACAGATAATAGTCACTCGGGGCTAGGTCTGGAGAGTAGGGAGGGTGCGGCATCAATTCAAACTTCAGATTGTTGATTTTAGCCATCGCAACGATTGACTTGTGCGCTGGTGCGTTATCGTGATGAAACAAGATTCTTTTCTTCGCCAGATGAGGTCGTTTAATTTTCACCTCGTGGCTCAAACGTTGCAATAAGTCTGCGTAGTATTGACCAGTGATAGTTTTACCCTTTTCAAGGTAATCAATGTATATAATACCTCTTGCATCCCAAAAAACAGTAGCCATAACCTTGTTCGCTGAAAAAATTGTTTTTGCCTTCTTTGGAGCTAGTTCCCCTGGTCCAATCCACTGTTTAGACTGTTCTTTGGTTTCAGGAGTGTAGTGGTGGACCCAAGTTTCGTCATCGGTTATGAATCGACGCAAAAATTCGCTTGGATTACGCTTATGCAGCGTCAAATTGGCTGTAGAAATGTTTTTTTTGCTTTTCCATTTTCAAGAAAAACACAGAGGCGTCTTGTTCAGTGTGCTCTCAAATCTAAACTAACATGGCGATCGGGCTGAAACTATAGCTACAAGCTATCTTAGGATGGTACTATAGAACGCCACCTCAAGGTAGGCCTAGATGCGCCATCTCTTGGTCAGGCCAAAAACTTATCAATCCACCCTCGTATAAAATTCGCGTGTCACAATGTTAGTTACCACACTCCTCCAAAACGGCTGGACTGATTCTCATGAAATTTTGTGTGTCTAATGGGTAGGTCTGAGAATCCGCCAACATCTATTTTTCATACCCCTAAGTGATAAGGGTTGTCCACCCCTAACATTTTTTTAAGTTTTGGACAAATTTTTTTTAGTGTTATTGTCGTAATTAATTAATGATATATATAATTTTAAGGAATAAATTATAATAAATTATAAAAGTTTAAATTTGGTGTTTTGTCCTAACAATAAATTGATTATTTTTTTTTCTAAACTAGAAATTACCTAGAAATAATTTATATGGCAAAACAACGTTTGTCGGGTCAGCTAGTGTAAATTTAAAAGAAAAGCAGGTGAAATGCCAAATTTTCAAGTGTTACGTTTTTCTCAACGCATTTGCATAAAATAATTGTAAAGAGAATTTATTCTTGTTTTATTTTTGTTGACTTTTCTGGAACCGAATTCAATAATTAAAATTTCAACTTATTCTGTGTCCCAAAAGAATTGTATGCGTCACCTTTTTAAGCAAACAGTTCTGGCAACTTTGGGCAATTGACAGCTAGATGGCGCCAGCCTTAACAACGTATTTTATTTCAACGATAAAAACAAAAAATACTTCTCTTACCATAAACGCCAGTACCCCAATTTAAGTGGAAAAATAGAACTTAGTTGAGCTTAGTTTCTAAAAAAGGAATTCTTTGAAATACAGTCCCATTTTGAATTTTTAAACTTTGATGTCAACTACTTTCACAAATTTCTTATTCCAGCCTACACTTACAAGTAATTTTGCGAAAAACAAGCCCACCTTGCCAACTTGTCAATCATATTATAAATCCATTATATTCAATTTGTTTGTCCTTTGCATTCAAATTGTACAACTAACCCAAGCTGGTCCGCACTTGGTATTCACTGCCCACTCTAAATATATCCTTAATATTTTTCTTCAAGTCTTTTTTTCGGCAGAAAAGAAAAATCGCCAACAAAATTGCCCAGAAGCAACGTGTCCAAAATGCTCCATTACTTTTTGGCCGCTGAGTGACCACAATTTTAATGCTTTTTACATCGTTTTCCATTTGAGGAGGTCACAGCCCTTGGGCCGCATACAAAATAAATGTTTTTGTGCTGCATACTTTCGGGCTGAGTTGAAACAAATTGATGTCAAGTCATCAATCAATCTTACACTTCCAAACACGCTGCATAACTTTGAGCAGATTTTCATAAATTATGTTGGATGTGGAAAATTTAATATTTATTTTTTATAGAAAACTTTTCTTTTTTATAATTTGTTATTGTAATATTTTGTATAATGCATTGAAAACCGCAATGGCGCTTATGTATCTGCATTTCCTCTCCTTTACTCTCTCATGCCGCCGCCATTTGCACTTGCAGTTGATTTATTATTTTTTAATGAGCTCTCCTTCACTTTTCTTTCTCCACTTTTTTGCTCGTCTCTCTCTTAATCTCTCTCTCTTTCGCTATGCCTTTCTTTCGCGCTGCCATTGTAAATTACTTGTCTGTTTGACTGCGTCAATTCAAGCGTTAAGCTTGCGCAAACACTTTGCCCATTTTGCGCAATTTATTGTTGTTAGCTTAGCTCCAGTGCTTTACTTTCTTCTCTCATCTTTCTTTTTTTATTATTTATTCTTCATTTTTGGTTCTGTGATTCTCTATGGGAATTGTGTTTAATCAAAGCCTTTGGCTATTTATACTGGTCTGCGGGCTGAGTTCAAGGACATTGCATTCAAGTTTACATTGACCTTTTTGCAATAAATATTCAAGTGGATAGCTTTTTGTTGTTCAAGTACAACAAGGAACAGAAAATTCCGCAGGTCAATAAAAGCTAGCAATAGCTGATAGATTTTAATTGGAATGGATCTATTTGCTAAGCTTATTGTGAGGTCATTGTTATACGCGGCGTATGCTTGATGTGGTCTAAACAGCGATTTTTATTTACTATAAATGTAGAAAAGGGGAGACCCCACTATCTGCGCCAACTACAGGGGTATAAGCCTTCTCCCTATCGCATATAAGGTCCTTACGAGCGTACTGTGTGAAAGACTGAAGCCACTCGCCAAGGCACTGATTGGACCTTATCAGTGCGGCTTCAGACCTGGCAAGTCCACCGTCGACCAGATATTCACACTACGCCAAATCCTGGAAAAGACCCACGAACATCAAATCGACACTCACCACCTGTTCGTCGACTACAAAGCAGCTTTCAATAGCCCAATAAGGGATCGCGTATATGCCGCAATGTCTGAGCTCGGTATCCCTGCGAAGCTGATAAGGCTTTGCAGAATGACGTTGAGTAATTCCTGCAGCTCCGTCAAGGAAGGAAGGGACCTCTCCGAGCCTTTTGATACCGTGCGAGGTTTCAGACAAGGCGACCCCTTATCATGCGACCTCTTCAACTTCGTCATGGGGAGCGTTCTGCGGAAGGCCGGCGTACATCGCACTGGCACTATCTTCTACAAGAGTGTCCAGCTCCTTGCGTACGCTGACGACATCGACATCATTGGACGTAGCAAGCGAGATGTCACCGCGGCCTTCAGTGCTATCGAACGGGAGTCTGCGAAAATGGGTCTGGCGGTAAATGAGGGCAAAACGAAGTATATGCTGTCGACAAGTAGGGACGTGCGGCGGCTTGGGTCCCAGATTACGGCCGACAGCTATACTTTCGATGTTGTCAAGGAATTCATCTACCGTGGGACGCCGTTACCACCGACAACGATGTCAGCCTGGAGATCAAGCGCAGAATCACTCTTGCCAACAGGTGCTATTTCGGTCTCAATAGGCAATTGAGTAGTAGAGACCTCTCTCGCGCGACAAAACTATCACTCTACAAGGCACTCATCCTTCCAGTGCTTCTTTACGGCGCGGAAGCCTGGACCGTGTCGCTAACTGATGCAGCTGCCTTGGGAGTTTTCGAGAGGAAAGTACTGCGCAAGATCTTTGGTCCTATTCGAGTTGGCGATGACTACCGCATCCGCACCAACCAGGAGCTGTATGAGCTCTTCAACGACATAGACGTTGCTCAGCGTATCAACATCCAGCGGCTTCGCTGGCTCGGACATGTCGTTAGGATGGACGAGGATGCTCCAGCTAGACGTGTGTTCGATGCGGTAGTCAGCGGCCGTCGGCGGAGAGGACGACCGAGTTTGCGTTGGAAAGACCAAGTGGAAGGGGCCCTGTCTTCGCTCGGTGTGACCAACTGGAGAAGGCGCGCGCAATGCAGAGGCGCCTGGAGAGAAGTTTTAAGGCAGGCCATAACCCGGTAATCGGGTTGTTATGGCCACATAAGAAGAAGAAGAAGAAATGTAGAAAAGTTAAGCTGGAGAATAAAAAAAACTGATTCAGTGGGAAATCCCCCATTAACGTATTTTCAGAACATTCACAATAAAAAGCCTGATTTGCTAAATATGGCAAAAGTCCACTGAATATTTATTTCCTTGATTGAACGTCCTTCAGCAGTACATAAATGTTATATACTTCTACGTATATATATATATCAGGCCTGGATGAGTCATGAAATCATGTCAGAATTTTCAGTACTACCCATGGACCTACGCATTCATTTGTCATTGAATTTAACATATATATTCTACGCCTTCAGTCCTGAAGCTTAGCCGTAACAATTAAGTCATACCTGAAATCAGAAATGAAGTTTTAAGAAAGGAATTCTCATGAATTCTGTAGTGATTCAGTTTCAAAAGTTAGTTTTGAAATCACTAGTGAGTAATTAATGCAGTTCACAATGAGCCAAAGTGGAGCACGCAAAACACTTATAACCTTTACGCCTCTCACAATCAAACAAAAAATATCATTCACTTGAAATTTGGTACAGATGTTCGGTAAGAGTGTACCAACACAACAAAATAAAAAAATCGATAATCGAAAATACGTTGCCCGCGAAATTTGAAAAGTCACATAATTTTTTGAACACACCTCGTATAAGAAAATTCCAATAGTAATATTTATAGAGTCTCAACTTAAGTAAAACCCTATTAATTTTCATCCATGTAGTGTCTTAATCTTTTAACTTTAAAAAGGAATATAAAAGTTGCATCCAAACGAAAATTCCAAAAAAAAAATTTAAACTGTCTTCTGTTCCCATGAAGATTTCAAATTGGGAAGATTGATTTTACTATCCACTGTACCTATAGGAACAAAGGGTCTACTAGCAATGTTCGTAGCAAACTGAAGGAGGCGTGGCAGACTCCAAGTCCTTTATACAAAAAGGCTTTTCATTACCTCGGGTAGCTATTTCGGAATCTATCAGAGCTAGAGATACGAAACACATCCAATTTTTAATCCCTGCGGACCCTCCAACATATTAACTCACCTCATATAATTTAAATATGGAACTTAATTTAAATTTAAAAAATTTTTAAAAATTTCGGGAAAACGGAACAAGATAATACACTATCGGGCACAGCCTCGACTGTAATCCAATTTTTTAATATTGGCTTTACCCTCGATTTGTTGGGCATGTGAAAAAGTTTATTCATTGGAGCCTCTTTCGAAATCAAAGTCTTAATACCAACAATTTACTTTTTTGAATTCATTGTATTCAATACCCTTGCGTTCTATTTTAAGCCTTTATAGCCTGTATTTTAGCCTAACTACCCTGCAATTATTCAATAAAATACATTCAAACAACCCAATCCCACTGTCAATATGCAACATACAATAACAGCACATTTCCAAGAGTCCTTTATACATCAACCTAAGCTTATAAGTAAAGCTCACCTTACTCCCCTGCCGAGTAAATCAATATAAGAATTCCCTTGAGTCCTGCTACACCTAAATGTGCCACCCACAAATGTGCGGCTTGTTAATTTGGCAACTAAATCCCATACCGAATCAAATGTATATATAGATCATTAAACCTACCAAGTGACTACATTAATGCCAGCTAAGAGCATTCCCTCCTTTGGATGTTGCTGACGTCCGACTTAGTATTCCAGCGGACTTAGTTGCTCTTTTTGTTGGGCTCCACTTGTTGTTGGTTTTCATTAATAAAACTCAGCTCTTATCTGCCTAGACTCGGGCATGCATGATTAATGTTTATTTTTTTTGGTTGTCGTTTTCGGGGCATGCCACGAAAATTATGCATAATTGGTGTCACTCATGTTGCCGCCGAGCGGAGCAGCAGCCCACCAGTTAGTTAACGCGCCCCTGGGACTGTACAGAGCACTCCACTTCACTGGTTCAACCAGATAAAAAAAAACCCCAAACGCACGCACAACAGCTGTCGTCAGGCTTATGTAATGTACAAAAAAGAATTGCTTTGGATTTTTTTTTTTGGTTTTTCGAAGTCAGGGTAAAAGGGTATATTAAGTTGGTTCAAGTTTATGTCACAAATGGAGAGAAGACTTTCCGAAACTGAGATCTTGGAAACCATAAGAGCTAAGGACTCCGAATTTGATGGAAGTTTATGCGGACTAAGATTTTGAATATCAAGTCAAATTTGCTCTTGATAACTGACGCGGTATAGCCGCCCCTTAACCGATTCTCGCTGTATTTGCAAAAAAAAACTTTTTTTGGAATGAAATCATTGTAGAGGCGTAACATTTACCTTAAATAACTTTTTTGAAAAATTTTATAATCTTCCAGCGCCTAGGAAGGCCGTGGCATCATGTTACGTATACGCAACGATGGTCGACAATAGAATAGAGTCGGATTAAAAATAAACAGAGAAAGAAAATGACTTAATTTTATTGCTGGAGACGTCCGGCCCGATAGGTCTAAAAGTGCGTGTAATTTAAACTGAAATTATTTATCTTGTTGTTGCATACAGAAGGAAACTTCGGAGACCCACTAAAGTATGATCAGGGTGACTGGCCATGTCTTTCTGTATGAACGCCTAGATCTTCGAGATGGCAACCAGAGAGCAACTAAACTTTCACATTAAATCCCTTATTATCCCATGATAGCCGAGCTCATTTCATTGTTTTGGCATCGGAATTCTATTATATAGCTCTCATGGAGATGTTTCAGAGGATCTCGAAAAGAATCAAAAGTTTTAGATGAATAACTCATTTGTTTTTGAAAATATCGTAACCAAATTTAGCATTCGAGAGTTTTAATGATTCTCAAGCAATGTATCAAATTTGATCAATCGGTCACAAAAAAAAACCTGTTTAGAACAAAATTCGATTTTTTTTTTTTGGTTTGCTTATAAAATTATCGCAACGAAATTTGACGAAGAAGTATCTTTGGAGATCGTTAGCAATATATCGGAAGTGATTGCAGTGTAATAGCACAAGGTATACCAAAGTCGTACCTGCCCGTCTTTGACATACGTCAACTTTTTTAAATACTCAAAACTAATTTTTGGCACCCTCTTTTCTTTGGCATACGTTTACAAATGGATCATGTCTGCATAAAAATAAGTTTAATTTCTAATAAAAATAGCTAAATTATTTTAATAAATATTGGAAATTTAAATCAGGAGTTATCCTCTCTGTTTTGCCTCAAAAATATATAAATTTTTATTCCTTCGTGATATACTCGTACAGCATGCTAATAAAAAGAAAAAGATGTTCGCTTGACAAAAAAAAAATTTAAAGGGTATCCCAAAGTCGGACAGCCAAATAATTGAAATTTTGCTATTAGTCACAGTCGACTTTCACGGATGCCTTTTTTATGTTTTAGCCTTTATTTTTTGCTGTTTGTTATAAAAACTAGGGTGCTCCGCCACCAGCGTGCTTCGCATGCCTATTATTATTATTCAATTTAAATCATCCCGACGATTATATACCCTGAACAATTCTTTCATAATGTTCATCCCGCCCAACATTAACATACCGAAACAATGTAGGTCGCTTTACGGATTCACAACTGGAATAAAATCGTATACAAAGGCTTCTTTGCTACCATTTTTATTATATCCCAACGAATTAAATATCATAAACGGCTGCCGAGGTGACGTTAATCGTTCCTCTAAAGATGTTAATCAGTGCCGAGAGAGAGAGAGAGAGAGAGAGAGAGGAAGGAGGAATACCCTCAGGACCGGAGTTTCCCCAGCGGCTTGGTAAAATTTTTATCGTACTGTTGTGATTCAATTTAAGGGGTAATGAAGGCTTCGGTGCATTTCCCCCTAGCCCAGATTTTCTCTCCCTGATGTTATGCTTGTTGAACGCTTTACTAAATCTGTGCTTTTAAGGATCTCAGAGACTATAAGGGCTAA
The DNA here is from genome assembly GCA_037043745.1 of Chymomyza amoena. Lineage (NCBI taxonomy): Eukaryota > Metazoa > Arthropoda > Insecta > Diptera > Drosophilidae > Chymomyza > Chymomyza amoena. The sequence continues at coordinate 31,868 of JBAMAX010002345.1, read as the reverse complement.
ATATTACCAAAAGATGCGCATAATAGTCACGCGGATGAAGATTTATTTCGATATATGGCTCCCTGCCACTTCGGGGTTTACTTCTTTTTATATGATTTTTTCCAATGTTTTTATAGTTATTCTGTTAGCCACCCAGAGGTTGTGGGTTCGAATCCCACGTTACGCATGGTCCTGCACTTTCCACTTTTCCTATTTCCCTAATTGTTCCTGTCTATTCTATATCCTTACCACTTACTCCCATTATCGAAATGATCGTAACCATGACGTGGTGAGGGAGCTGAGTAGCTGCAATGACTCTAGGAGCAACGCCGGCGGCAGCATAGCTACTTGTAGGGCCACCCTTGCCGGTAAGGACTTTGAGGAGCAGTTAAGCGAAGAGTGATCCACACCGTAGCGTCTGTACTCAAAATGAGCGGCTGCTAAAGGCGTCTGCTCTCCAGGTTAGGGGCGGCCTATTTAAAATTGACCTGTCACTGCGAGCAGAGTTGTCAGGACAGACTTTGAGCTTATAACCCTACTTCCTCAGATATTTCTTTATAAACATGAAAGTAAATTCGAGGAATATTCATTCTCCTAGTGGTACCCGTGTTCCTGCATCTAATCCACCTGCTATCATCTTAAGCCGCATCAAACCAAAACTCGACCAATCGCTAAGGAAACAACAAGCGGGATTTCGCCCAGGTCGGTCATGTATTGACCAGATCAGCACCCTGCGCATTATAATTGAACTGATGAATGAGTGGCAGTCGACTCTTCAACTTGTTTTCGTTGATTATAGCACGGCCTTTGACAGTATACATCGCGATAGCATATGGGAGGCGCTCAGATCCAGAGGTGTTCCGGAGAAGCTTATAGCTCTAACCAGATCACAATATGCGGATTTCAGGTGCAGAGTACTCCACAATGTCGAGCTCTCAGATAGCATCCCAACCAGCGCAGGGGATAGACAAGGACGTCTACTTTCACCGATCCTTTTCCTGATCGGTGAAAGATGATGACATCTTACATAATTCCATTGAAGGCAAGCGTAGAGGCATCTACTGGAACTTCACCGAACATCTAGAAGATCTTGCGGATGATATTTGCCTATTGTCAGTAAAACACTCAGATATGCAAACAAAACTATTTAGATGATCTGTGCGCCGAGTACGAAAAATTTGGCCTTAAAATCAACATCGACAAAACCAAGTCAATGAAAATAAACAGCAATAACGAAAACAAGTTTATGCTACAGGGCAAAGAGATTGAGCAAGTTGAAGATTTCACATACCTAGGCAGTATAATATCCGCTGAGAACAGTGCTGGAAACGATATTCTGGCCAGAATAAACAAAGCAACCGGTGCATATGCGCAACTGCGCCAAATATAGAATTCATCACAAATATCCTTCCAAACCAAAATGAGGTTATTCAAATCAAACGTCATCTCAGTGCTGCTTTATGGATGCGAGACCTGGATTGTAACCGACCTTCTAACAGGAAAAATCCAAAGTTTTGTGAATAGAAGTCTCCGGCGAATTCTTAAGGTGTGGTGGCGAAACGTCATCAGCAATGCCGAATTATATAAAAAGTGCAACCTGGAACCCATGGCCAACACTATCAAGGTAAGAAAATGGAGATGGATAGGCCACACACTGCGGAAGGATGCGAAGGAAGTTTGCCATCAAGCTCTTGATTGGACTCCCAAGGAAGCTGCAAAAGGGACCGCCCTAAGACAATATGGAGGAGATCGCTACAAAAAGAGGTCGATGAATGCGGAAAATCATGGAACGAGCTAAAATTGCTAGCAAAAAGCCGAACCAGGTGGAAGTGCTTTATTGAGGCCCTATGCTCCAGCCGGAGATAAAGGAATTGATGATGATCATAATCGGGATCATAGAAAAAATTCACGATGGCCCTATGCTCCACTAGGAGTAAGAGGACATAAGAAGAAAAATTTCCATCAGTATGATAAAATGGAGTCGCTTCAGAGAAATACTTTTTTATAAGTTTACACACAATAATAGTTAATGATATATGAAGCAAAAAATAAAAACGCATATGTCATTAGGTAACTAATAAACTGAGTCCTTCCATCGATTTTAAAAAAAAGTTTAATTCAACAATTTCAGAAACAACAGAAAACCACATAAGCAATCGTCGAAAAAAAGTTTTCAAGGGTACACAAACTGTGGTATCCCAAAATTAACGCTTTTTACCCAATTTTCATTTATTCCTCATTTTGCTTCTTTTTGTTTGATGAAGTCTGCCACGGACAGTTAACAAAGCATGTGGGGCACTTTTGCACACTTGAACGATTTTTTTTTTACCATATGAGAGTATGTACGAGTATCTCGTGAGTATTAAATGAATTTGCGTGGCTCTGCTGCGGTGTCCACCAAGTGACACCTTTTAAATTGCGCAAAAAAAAACCCGAAATTAAATTTTCATGAGCAATGAAGAAATTTTTTTACTTTTAACATTTTTTGTACATACCAAAAGCTGTAGCTATTTAAGAGTAACAGCGGCAAACATTTCTGCGGTTCTGTAGTTGTTCACATCTTGTTGGCAAACACTGCACGTATCCAGACCAGTTGAAACCGCTCTGGTGGTTCTGTAAACATAAAAACCATATATCAAACATAAAAATCGTCTTTGCAATTACATAAAGTGATGGTTTTCTAATTTAGGGCTTAATTTGTGTGGATTTTAGCAATCAGCAGCAGCAACAACAACAAAAGCCTGCAGCGAGAGTAACTCTAAGCAGCTTTATTGTTTGCTTTGTTGGTGTGTTTGAGTGTATCTGTGTGTTTGTTTATATCTGTGTGTGTGTGTACTTTTCGGCAAGGCCATAAAATGTCTGGGCAGGTAGCCCAAGAGCTACAACAGCAGCTACAACAATTTCCAACACTTTATGTGCACACTGAACGCTATCCTGCCTCTTGTCCCTCTCCTCCTACCACCATGGCTATCGCCATTTTTGCTACTTTCTTCTAACGGTCGTTTGCTGTTTTCATTTTGCGGCCACGTTGCGCATACGCCCTGCATTACGTATACAATTTAATGCTGCCTCGCTCTCGTTCACTTTTTCTACATTTTTTCTACTCTATAGGTACTATATACATATAGCGAATACTTAAAATATTAATTTTCCCATGAAGTTTTATTATAGAAGAAGGTAACTCTGGAGCTATATATGAGTATCCCATAAATTGTATATGGAGCATATACAACATGAAACAGTATGTTATGTATTCGCGTGTCGGTTTCGTTTTGGAGTATAAAAATAAACTGTGGGTAGTTTCGCGCTATTGCCATTTTGTTTAAATGTTGAAAACTGCCGTTTATGTAAAATGGTATTTCATATCCTTTAAAAGTACTTTATATTTTTTGTCAATTTTTCTATATACGATTGGGTCTTAGGCACTCAAGGTAAAGCATCCCATTGCTTAAATTAAAATATTTTTAACTTGTTACTTAAATTTTCTTTAATATAACAATAAAAATAAAATTCTTAATTTTTAATTACTATTTTCAAAATATTAGAAAAGTTAATGACATGCTTGGGTCATTTACTCATTATTACCCATCGATTATTGTTGAATTTATTCGGATCATTTTGAGATGGAAGTTTATCTATTTTTTTGTAATTAGTAATAAATTCGTAATTTTTATTTAAATTTTTAACAACGCTAGAAAACTAAATGTCATTATTGCGTCATATTTCATTATGCTCATTATTTTCTACCGATTTCTTGAATAATTGTAGAAACTTATAGTGAAAGTTATATAAGTGAAAGAACTTGTCGGGAATGGTTTCAAAAGTTTAAAAATGGCGAATATGACGTGCAAGACAAGAATCTTCCCGGACCCGTGAAAAAGTTCAAGGATACATAATTAGAGACTTTACTGAATGAAGATGGTTGTAGAAAGCAACAGGAACTAGCAAATTTATTGGGCGTGACTCAGCAAGCCATTTCTTATAGCCTAAAAAGGTTAGGAATGATTCAGAAACTGGGACATTGGGTGCCGTACGAGTTGAAGCCGAGGGACATCGAACGGCGCCTTTGCACGTCCGAACAATTCCTCCAACAACAAAACAGAAAGAGTTTTTTGCATCGAATCCTGACCGGCGATGAAAACTGGATAGCCTATGAAAACCCGAAGCAGAAAACAAAGGCGTACCTAAAGTCGGTCGCGGACGATTTTGGGATACCCTGTACCACTAGCTTGCAATAAAGTCCGGTTTCTTCACAGCAAACCAAAAACAAAAGAATTTTTAAGCAACAATTTTTTTTTTGACCGATCGTTCCTATGGGAGCTGTATGATATAGTCAACCCATTTCGATTAAATTTTACACAGTGCTTTAATACTTTAAAAAAGATCTGAACGCTGAATTCAGTTCAAATATCTTTACAAACAGACGAAACACAATGAATTTTGTTTTGGACCGATGGTTCCTACGGGAGCTACATGATATAGTCTACCAATTTTGATTAAATTTAGAATAGAACTTAGTAACTATAAGAAACTTACGAATACTAAATTTGATTTCAATATCTTCTATAAAAAAAAAAAAAAAAATCTTCACAAACAAACGAAAAACAACAAATTTTGTTCAAAAATCGATTTATTGGAAGATCGGTCCTATGGGAGCTTTATGACATAGTCAACCGATTTTGATCAAATTTGGTAGAGTGCCTGGGAAATATAAATTATTATGCATCTAAAACTATTGTTTTTTTTCGAGGTCGTCTGAAACACCCCTAGGGAGCGATATAATTTAACCCCGATATCGAAAAATTAAAATAAATTTGTCACCTATGGAATAATATGTTTGGTTGCTTTGGCTCTTACCATCTCTGAGATCTAGGCGTTCGAACGGGCGGATAGACGGACGGACGGACAGTCGGTACGATGGACAGACGGACATGAGTATATCAACTTCTCTAGTCCCCCTGATCATATTTTAGGTAACTTTAGGGTGTCTCTGACGACTCCTTCTATATGTTACATACATTTTCGGTTTGCACAAACTTAATATAGCCTGTTTTATTATAAAAATAAAAAAGCTTTATTGTGGATAATACAATATTTTTTTAAGAAAATTGCACGCGAAAACTTTCCATTTAAATATTGTGAAAAAGTACGCAATCTTTGGTATGAAAAAATTCGATTGAATTTTCTTGTTCTATCCGTTTATTATGTACAATTAAAAGTGTGAAAATTGAGAGGAGGCATTTTCGTCCATAAAAAATGTTTTGGGAAAAGCCTTAAAAGTGCCAACCCTGGTCGATAATGATGAAAGCGCTGAAAGCACCAAAATTCTACCTGTCTTCCATGGAAAAAACGCCGTAAAAACTTTTAATACGTTTTTTACGTGAACAGCTGCATAAACGTTGTGACAAAAATATAAAATTTTTTTTAAGAAACCAGGAAATTGAAAACATTATTGCGCTCAAAGAGGGATTAAACCAAAATAAAAAATCAAGGAAAATATATAATATATGGTGAAACTGAAATTCAATGATTCCAAACCAACCAAATTCAATGAACTTTCATAATTATTTTTTATTAGTATTGGGACACACAGTAAAAAGGCCAATTTTTTTTCAATGCATTCCAAAATGGCTTCAAAAATATAAGTTGTCATACCTTCAGGCTTTTAAGTTGCCATAAATCTATTTTAATTCTTATTTTTCTATAACTAAGTTATTTATACGCCTTTTTTTATTGTGAAACTGTCACTGAAATTAATTAAAATTTTTTTAAGTTAATTTTGATGCCTTTTTCTGATATATTTTTTCATATTTTTCATAATAATCAATTTTTAGTGTGACGACCAAGAAAAACCGATTACAAAAACCACAATTATGAGTTCTCTGGAAAGTAAAATGTTTTTTGTTTTTTTTTTAAAGTCAATTTAATGCTCAGCTAAATTTAAAGTCAATAAATTTTAACAAATTTTAACAATTATGGGTTTTTATTTCAGTTTTCTACAGTTTTCAGCAATTTTTGCAGGTATGACAACTTACAAGCCTTTTTTTTGTGGTCGTTTTCAAGATCTTTAGAAAACTGTCTATAAAATGCCTATTTTTATATAATTCAAATGATCTACTCTTCTTTTAAAGGTTTAGGTATATTCAAATCGATGCCTTTATGCATTCAATGTCGAGATATAGCCAAAATAGCTATGGTCTGGCAACTTACAAGCCTTTCCCCAACATGAAAGCCAGATCTATCCGGATTTTATTTAACGTGGTATATGCCCTAGTGGGATTAAAACCACGATGTTCAAATATGCAATTTATATCACAATGAGTCTAGAACAATGCGCCAAACTAACGCCCCTCAGAGCAATCAGCCGAGACTGATATTTCTTTGGTACCAAATTGAAAGCATGCTGTCGGGCCTGCATTTCCCTCTTGGGTCGAGGTGAAATGTATCTAGCATCTCTTCTGCTTTACGGGTAACAGCACCCGGTTGAGAACGCAACACCACGTCGAGCCAAACTGACTTTACCCGCGATGTAGGTTTCAACCACAGCCGCCACGATGCTCCCAAAGGAGCCAACTTTGGAACGTGAACTCAACCCGTGGTACCGAATTAAGGACCCGATAGCCCCCCCATTTGGTCCCGACAGACCCGGACTGAGGAGTCCATCCAGTTTTGGTAATCAAGTGCCCGGGAACTGGTGTCCCATAAATGACCAACCGTGTATCAATCATATGTCTGTCCAATCTCCAGACGAATGTGCACCCATTTCCGCTCTCACACTTCAGACACCTCTTGTAAATGACATCTTTTCTTATCTGCCATAAGGCGATGTAGCAAAGATTTTCCCTGTCATTGTGCAAGTAAAGCATCATTCCATGCTACTAACGATCCCCATTTAGTCGCCTTTTACGACAAGCAGAGGAACACTGAGGTGGATATTCTTAATCCGCCACCTCACAGGCGCCTTTCCCCAACAATATGGTTTTGAGTTAAGCTTCCAAGGCCTCCGCAAAACTCAAATTGTTTAGGTGACTTTTTGCAATAAGTTGATTCCAGCCGTCTTTAAAGCTGTCCATATATACTTTCCTATATGGTATACCTCAAGCACAAAGACCACAGCAAAGGACTCTACATTTTGATGTGAAATTTATAGGAATAACTTTTTAAACTGGCCAAAGATAATTTTTCTATCAAGCTTGCCAAGAAAATCAAGTTCTAGTCTCTTTAAACGGTTCTCAGCTATTTTTTCTGTGTGGTTTAGCATCAAGTTTTCATCTAGACTTTCGCAAGGGACTTTACGTTATTAGGTGAAATTGAATGAAATAAGTTAATTCCAGCCATCTTTAAACTAACCACAGATATTTTTTTATTTAACTCCTTCAGAACCCAGAGTATCCAGCAATGGGTATACCTCAGTCGGTTACTATCAAAATTTACCTTCCTTTTAGTTCCTATGGCTGCTTTTCATTGGTATAGTTAGTTCTGTTGTTGTCCTTGCTAAAAACATTTCCGTTTAAGTTGCATGAGTATCCGTTTCCGTTTTGTTGATTTTACGCACTTGGGTTGGACGCTTTGTGCCAGAGTCTTCTTGAATAGCTTGCCAGTATCCTTCTGCTCTGCTAAATTAGAGTGCTTTTTGTTATGTATACATTTCCTTAGCAGTCCGACATTTTTTTTATGCATTTAATTGCTTTGACTTTTCAAGCTCTGAACGAAGTGAGTTAGCAGCTAAAAGGTGTACAGCAACCCAACAACAGGACACTTGACTGCTCGGCTGTAAAGCATTTAATTTAGTTTTCTTTTTCAAGTGCTAAAGTAAAAGTAAACATTTGAGACCACCTGGCACCCACACACATACACACACACGCATAGACAAAGAGACACTCACAGGCACCCACACAGGTGCACTCGAAGCTGCACACACACACATAGACACACGCATTCATTCAAAAAGATTCAGATTCAAAGTGAAATCATAGCCAAGTGTTGCTCTCGCGGACATGCAAAAGGACAAGCGCGTGTCAACAATGTTGTTGCATACCCAAAAGGGGCAAGCCATTCAAACTGACACGCACACACACAGACAGGCTGGCTGAGTGAGAGAGCGACTTTTGTATGTGTATGTACAGAGAGACAACGGCCAGCTATTCATTCAGGTAGTCTGCAACAGACTCGGGAGAGTGCTAGCAAATACTGCTATTGACCATTTTACTCGCGCAATTGTGCTGTCAAGCGCAAAGAGAATGGGTGTATGTAACGAGAGCAGGCTGAGGAGTTAGTAATGGGAGTAACTATGAAAAGAGAAATCAATTGATTGCTGATACAGTTTACATGAGGGGAGTAACAAATAGTTAAATTATCACAAATAGTTTCCAATGGAATGAATTAAGGCTTAATTGCTGAAGGAGTTAAGGCGTATGTTCTCACAATAGTATATGCACAAGAGGAAGCGTTTTGTCAAATAGATTCCACAATGTTTAAAGTGGTCGTGGAACCATTTCAAAAATACCTATAGTTGTCAAAAGGTAATCACTTTTGGAGCTGTTACATTTAACACTTTTATTCATACTAATTCAGCATGATAATTCAGTCAGGTAATAAGTTGATGATGAGTACTTTTTTTTAACGAATTCGCGTACATAAACTTTGACAAGGCAGTTAGGACCAGTTCGTTCAAATTCAAATATAAACGCTTGACGTTACATGCAATCCAACTTTTAACATGAAAATAACCAAAAAAAAGCACCAGTGGAAACAGGCTCCAGTGTTTAAACGACTTGCAGAAAGCGTGTGAAACCATTTGGATAAAAGGATTAATATACAAGCTGAGGAACTACAACTTCTACATATTGTACCACTCTTAAACGTTGGTTCGCTCCAAGGTAGCTTCTCCGCATGCCACAGTCAACATTCGGAATGCATCCGCGCACTTCATTTCGTTTTCACACAAAATTTGATACAGGTTCTTTGATCCATTTTTTTGAATAGGTAAAAATCGAAGACGAACCAAAACACGTGCAAGCAAAGCTGCTGTCAACATTTTAGTGAACATTCAAAATGGGCGAGCTTGTCGGCATAAGTGAGAGACATGAGTACCAACATAACGCCACAAAAAAATCCAAATTCGAATATACGTAACCCGCGAAAATTCAAAATTCGCGATACTTTTTGAACACACCTCGTGCATTCTGGATCTGATCCGAAAAACATACAATATAATTGCATTCGCAGACGATTTTTTTTTGCACAGTACGAAGAATTCTATAAGGCAAATAAACGAAAATCTTCAAAAAGACATCAATCTCATTGAAACCTACACAGACAACTGGACGCTCAAAATCAACAACTCAAAATGTGAAACTATTCTATTGCGACCCCCAGTGGCTAATAAAAAAAACTCTGGAATTGAGAATTTATTCTCTTCACTCAAGAAAACCAGCTCCTACATAGAAGTGTCAAGTATCTGGGCATTTGCTATGATAATTTTTTTTATTTTACTGAGATTAAAACAACCAACTCGCCAAGCCCAAAAAAAGCTACTTCGTCCTATTATAACCAAGGGCTACCCAATCTGGTTTAATATCTCGCCGTCTTAAATGAAACGCATTTAAAGGATCCCTCTTGAGAGCTAATTCTATGTTCTTTAGGGACCCTAGAAGCAAATTTATAATGTTTCTACCAAATATCATATGACATCGATAGGAAAAATTGATAACCATGTTATAAAACTGACTAGTCAGCATATTCTTCAATGCACATCTGAACAAGAAAACAAACTAATCAATGCGCCATACATTGGAGTAAAACATTCTGAGATCCCCAAAAAACAGTTAATTCAAAGCCAAAACGCAATTCCTATATTCTATCATCAATATGAAATTGAAAATAAAATCCAAATTACCCAAGAAAAAAATTTAATACAGTTAAGGCTTAGCTTTTTTCTCGAAAAAATTGTTTTCCTGCATATTCTTCTTCTTATGTGGCCATAACAACCCGATTACTGGGTTACGGCCTGCCTTAAAACGTCTCTCCAGGCGCCTCTGCATTGCGCGCGCCTTCTCCAGTTGGTCACACCGAGCGAAGACAGGGCCCCTTCCACTTGGTCTTTCCAACGCAGACACGGTCGTCCTCTCCGCCGACGGCCGCTGACTACCGCATCGAACACACGTTTAACTGGAGCATCCTCGTCCATCCTAACGACATTTCCGAGCCAGCGAAGCCGCTGAATGTTGATACGCTGAGCAACGTCCATGTCGTTGAACAGCTCATACAGCTCCTGGTTGGTGCGGATGCGGTAGTCATCGCCAACTCGAATAGGACCAAAGATCTTGCGCAGTACTTTCCTCTCGAAAACTCCCAAGGCAGCTGCATCAGTAAGCGACACGGTCCAGGCTTCCGCGCCGTAAAGAAGCACTGGAAGGATGAGTGCCTTGCAGAGTGATAGTTTTGCGGCGCGAGAGAGGTCTCTACCACTCAATTGCCTATTGAGACCGAAATAGCACCTGTTGGCAAGAGTTATTCTGCGCTTGATCTCCAGGCTGACATCGTTGTCGGTGGTAACGGCGGTGCCAAGGTAGATAAATTCCTTGACAACATCGAAAGTATAGCTGTCGGCCGTAATCTGGGACCCAAGCCGCCGCACGTCCCTACTTGACGACAGCATATACACCTAAGTCTGTTTTTACACGGTAGATTGGTTCCAGAAGAAGCCGTGTAAAAAAAACCGTGTAAAAAAAGACATTGATCGTGTACAAAAATGTGTGATTGGTTCCTTATCTCTAAAACCTATTAAAATTAGTGAAAAACAAGAATTTTTTAAGAACAAGAATTCATGTTTATTTTATTAAATCACATATATAATGCTTATTTTTACAAGCATAGCTATTAAAGATAAAAAAGATATGCACTCTAATCTTAAAAAAAAATAAATTAAATGTATGGCAAGTTCAGGAACTAAACAACTATGTTGTGAACGAAAAGAAAATAAAATAAAATAAGTGATAATCATAAATACAGCAATATAAATTTAATGAACTCTGTTATGAGCCGTTGTTCGCCAATTCTTGCTACCTCTTTGTATAATTCTTTGTAACGAGCCATACAAGAATTCAGTTCACGTTGGAATTGTGCAGCTCTTTCGACATTGGGATCATTTATGACGAAATGGTGTCCTAATTTATTTGCAAGTTGAAGTCCTTCTTGAATTAAATTTTCAGTTAATTTTACAGGTTCTTCACTATCACTGCTTTCTATAGAATCAGTATTCTGTGAGTTCATCAGTTCATCAATGTCATCGAATACCAAGTCATCAAAACCCTTCCCACCAACTGCGTGTGCTAAAGCAATTGTATTGGGATATTCGTTTGTATTTTTCTCCACAGTATTTTTACTTTTTACATATTCTGGCCAAATTACTCTCCAACATCCGTTTAAGGTTGATGGTCGTAAATCTGACAATGCTAAAGCAGCATGTGTAACGCAATCTTTAATAGAAATCTTTTTCCAGGCATCAATTGTTCAAAGTGTCCAAAATGTACTGGAATGTTCGTTTGATATAATAAGTTTTGAATGTTGCGATAATTCCTTGGTCCAGTGGTTGGATTAGGGATGTGATATTCGGTGGCAGGAACAAAACTTGTACATTTTCGTGTTCCAACTGAGGATGCCCGGGTGCATTGTCTACCAACAGAAGAACTTTAAATTCTAAGCCCTTTTCATTCAAATATTTTCTAGTTTCTGGCACAAAATATTTAATGAACCATTCTGTGAAAACTGTAGTTGTCACCCATGCTTTTTTATTGGCCATCCAATTAACCGGCAATGTATCAAAATCGACACCTTTCATTGCTCGAGGCTTAAATGCACGATTGATAAGCAGGGGCTTTAACATCCGATCTCCAAAAGCTTTACTTTTTGATCTCCAGAAGCAATCTCGCCCTTGATTTTTATGTTATGAAGCGTATGCCTATGGAGAAATCCCCTCATCCAACCTGTGTTTGCAGAAAATACGTAGCTCTTCTCAGGAGTTGATTGTGTGGATGTGGACGGTTATTCGTCTTTTATCATTTTATAGAACCTTAATGCTTGCTGTTTGATATTGTTTCCGTCTACGAGAATTTATTTTTGGGCATTGTCCTCAAGCCATATTATGAATGCTTTTTCCATTTTTTCTTTAACAGCATCTCTAGTGTATGATGAAGACTTAACAGATAGGTACGTTCCAGAAATCACCGATTGCCTAATTGCAATTTCATTTTTTTTAATAGTCCTTATTGTGGCTTCATTTAAACCAAACGTTTTGCCAAGAGAAGTTGAACCTTCTCCATTTCGAAGGCTAAATAAAATTTCAATCTTGGTTTCCGAAGAAATTGCTTTTCGTTTTAGTTTTATATCTGACATTTTCTTTTAGGGATAACAAAATTAAAAAATACAAATAACTGAATAAATATAAAATATTTTTTGTCAAAAAAAATTTAAGCACATTCAATTTTAAATCGTGTTAAATGGAATAAAACCGTGTAAAAAAATTGAAAATATTCAATTTTCAAACCGTGTTATATCAAAACCGTGTAAAAAAAGACCGTGTAAAAACAGACTTAGGTGTACTTCGTTTTGCCCTCATTTACCGCCAGACCCATTTTCGCAGACTCCCGTTCGATAGCACTGAAGGCCGCGGTAACACCTCGCTTGGTACGCCCAATGATGTCGATGTCGTCGCCGTACGCAAGGAGCTAGACACTCTTGTAGAAGATAGTGCCAGTGCGATGTATCAGTGTCCAGTATAGACGCAGTTTATCGGGAAGGGGAGGTGAAATTTGTACATTTATGGCTATAACTTTTGTTGTATTTGTCCGATTTTGTTAATTTTTCGGATGCACAAGTTCATGACTCATCGCTTTGTCATATTTTAGATCAAAATATTTAATGTTTTGGCTACAAACCGCGGAAATCTACTGCGGGTGAACAGGGGAAGATATTGACATGGTTCAACTAACTTCATCTAGTCTATGTAGGTGTTCATACAAACGGATGGACGGACGGAAACTTTATTTTCCACATCGAATAACAAAATTGTATAAAATGTGCTAGGAATTCGTTCCCATCCATTATATTCTAAAGATATTACCCACTGAGACTACTTATTTCTTCCAAATTTAAAATTTAGTAATGCTCCATAAAAGAAATGTCCTTTCAAACATTAATACATTTATAGAAAATTAAATTCCTTTTCAGCTTCTTCAATTACTTATCAGACTGCCCTCGTAGGTAACAAACGTTGCTAAAAGCAGTGAAAGATAGAGTAGACAGCCGTACAAAGCGAATGGAGGACCAGCAGAGAGGGACGGACCCTTTTAGATCACAGTCAGTACAGTCAGCACAGTGACTGTGGGCAACAGGAGGAGGAGGAGGAGCAGAGGACAAAGCTGCGATGCGGGCTGAGCAGTCAAAGTGACGCTCGAAATGACAAAACTGTCAAAGTGTTGGTTCATTTGCGTTTTGTCAGCGACGTTGGCCATATAACAGCCCATATGTGCGTGTGTGTACGTGTGTGTGTGAGTACAAGTGAGAGTTTGAGTGACAAGCTGTCTGTGTGAGTATGTATGTGAGAGTAAATGCTTGTATGAGTGTTTATGAGTGAATAGTTTAAATTGCGCTCACATTTACACTAAAAGCTTTTGTTAATGGCAGCGTAAATAATTTTCGTCTAGATTTTTTGTTTGTTTTGCTGGTTTTTTTTCTTACTTTTTTTTTGTCCCATGGCAGCCCCCAATAATATGTGAGTAAAAAGTTTGGCAAAATGAATTTAACCAAGTGAAATTCACTTTGAGTGCTTTTGACGTATGAAATCAAATGTGAATGAAACCACATAAATTCATTTGAATGTCGGTTAGTTTCCGAAATGGTAACCAAAATGAAAGAAAATGTGAAAAACAAATAACAAAGTTAACCCTTTTTGCACTCTATAGCCACTAAATGTTGTTGAAAGGTTATATTCAATTTGCGGTAGAGTAAGTAACATTATGGGACAGGCTGTTTGGGAAGCTTAATTTTGTTTTTAACGAATTTTATGGTTTTTTTAAATATTAACAAAGACAATTTTACTTTAAATGCAAAAATATATCTGTTTTGTTGTCATGGTTTTTGTTGATCTACCATGAAAAACTATTTAAATTGATTTATAGTGGGGCGTATGGGACATATTTTTCCAAACTGTAAAGACTTAATTATTTACAACAAATTAATAAAAAAAATTAATAATAATATAATTCAATTTAAATATCTTGATTTTTATCAACATTTTTTTAACATAAGCGAAATCGATGTAGATGTGTGACATTCGCTTTAAACAATATGTTTGCAATATTTTATAGTTTTTCATGAATAGGAATCAACAAATTTATCTATTTATTTAAAAGCTTAGAGCAAATATATCTGAAAAATGGCGCCCAACGTGAGACTTGCAGAATTGTTATTTATAAATTTCTTGCTTCACAATAAAATTTAGTTAAAATTTGACCAAAAATGGCGCCCAACATAGGGCGCTTAGGTTGGTCTAAGCTCGCCTGAATTAAATAGATTTGCAAAATTGTTTAAAATACATTTTTTGGTTCACAACTATTCTGTTAAATTTTTACCAAAAAAGGCGCCCAACGTAGGTCACTTACCTTGAACTAAGCTCACCTCAGAAAATTTGCAGAATTGTTATACATTTCTTGACAAAATTTAGTTAAAATTTTACCAAAAGTGGCGCCCAAAGGAGGGCGCTTACCAACTATCAACTAAATTAAAATAGATTTGCAGAATTTTTTATAAATGCACTTCTTGCTTTATAAAAAAATTGTGTTAAAAGTTTCACCAAAAATGACGCCCAACATAAGGCCCTTTTCATGAACTATGCTCACCTCAACTAAAACAGATTTTCAGTAAAAGCATCTTGTGCCTTACAACCATTTTATGTTAAAGTTTCGTCCAAAAAAGGCGCCCAACGTAGGGCCCTTACCTTGGAAATTGCTCAACTCAGTTAAAATGGGCTTGCAGAATTTTTATAAATAAATTTCTGGCTTCACAACAAAATTAAATTGAAATTTTACTAAAAATGGCGTCTAACTTGGGAATAAAATCCATTTTAAAATAAAGACAAAAAAATATATACTCGGTTATTTTTGGCTTACGGCTCAAAATTATTCAAAATTATGTGTGTCGACAGACTCTACAGGAGGTTGAAATAAGAAGAAAAATATAGCCTAAATATATACCTTAGAAACAAAAAATTTTGACGATACCTCAATCTCAAGGCAAATCAGAATTTTTTAATTTGATGATGCGTGTAGGCAACAGAGGAAGAAATTAAGTAAGTCAAACAAATTTTTCTGAATTCTATATCCGAAATTATAAAATTTTTAACCTGTTATTTACATTTCACACCTGAAAATAAACACAACCTGCTTTGCTATTGTTTGCAGAGTATTACCCAATTCAAGCATCCTTTATTTTTTCTTTCTCTTGTTTTATTTATTTTTTCGTTGTGTGCACATTTGCCCAAAACCCACCAATACATTCACACATTCTGGCAGGGCATAAAGTGAAACAACAAAAATTGAAATCCTAGAAAAATTCAAGTAGGTTTGTTAGGTTGGTTGTTATGTTAGTTCGATGGGAGGTAGCTAAAAAAATGCTTCGATTGCGATGCTGTTGAATTTTATTTCCTTTTTTTTTGCTGACAATGCGACGCGTCGTGGCAAATATTGGGCATACCTACTATATAAACTAATATACAGTGAGCACACATTTTATTCGCTCATCTTTATATTATACTAGCCCCTATGCGTAAAATTGTGTTGGTTACTACCAAGGTGCGTTTCAAGCGAGTAGGTCCACCAAAGATGAAATTTTTTACTCGTATTTTGAAAAATAACAAGAACAGAACAAAACTACATTTCTTTTATTGATAGACTTATGTCTAACATAACATAATAGACTACGACAGCATAATAAGGGAATATGCATAATAAGAGAATAATAAAAGTTGATACGCCTAGTAAAACCCATTATGGCGAACTTCAAGAACACTTTAAAAGCCCAAACGAGTTTTATAACAGAATACATATCAGACAAAGGCCTGCATCAAGGAGACAAGCTATCGTGCCTGGTTTTTAATCTAGTCCTGGAATAAGTTGTCAGGAAATGGAAAGTTAACTCAAAGTAGTTTCTTCAAATCGGTACAACACTTGCCTATGCGGACGACAAAGATATTATAGCAGCTTTACAAGAAATCTTCATAAATATTAAGAAGAGCCAAAAAATGGTTTTTTGAAGTAGCCAAAAATAAAATACCTCGATATCATAAATAAAGACCATGATATAAAGCGTGAAATAAACCAAAGAATTAGGTCAAATACTATTTCGGATGACGAACAAACTAGAAAAGTAATCTCTCAGATAGTTCCTCTGGTCGAAAACCCTCCTGCACCGCACACTTATTGTACCAGTTTCAGCCTACGCGAGCGAAATAAAGACGTTAAGCAAGGAAAATGAAAAACAAATTTCATATATATGAACTAAAAAAGTTCCTGCGAAAAATCTTTGGAGAAATACAAGAAAACGGAACATTGCGGCATCAATATAACCATGAGCTATATACCGGTCACCGCCCACATAATCAGAACAATCGGTAGCTATCCTCCAAAAGGAATAATGAAAGCTATGTCAGCGAAGAAGAGGTCGACCGAAAATGAGATGGTTGGATGGTGTCGATCAAGATGCAGAACACTTAGGACTGAGGATGTTGGAGAAAAAAAACCTGAGATCGCGACGAATGAAGGCGAAAATTACAACAGGCAAAAACCCGATCAGGGTTGTCTGCCCAACGCTAATGATGCACACCCCTCCTTAAGTAGCGGTAGGTGTGATGGACTTGACCCTCGAAAAACTCTTTGTAGTGCTGTTCTATATAGCCGCCAGATTGAAAATTGTCAAACTTCAAAATCGTACCTGATTCGCTTTTCCAAAAAATTAAATATGTATATGTATTAATCTCTTTTAGACAACGACTTGGACGTAGTGGCTATGAGGGTAATTTTTTTGTATTATTCTATTTTTTTATCATTTATTTTACTTATTTTTAACTTTTTTTTATTTTAAATTAAAAATTTGTATTTTTTTTTCACAATAAATCGATGGCCTGGATAACCAGTGCTTTTAAAAAAATTCTATATGAAGAGATGAAAATTCAACAACATTCATGAGAAAGTGGGCTACATATAATTTATTTTCGATTGAATTTATAGTGTAGCGTTCACAGATGGCCAAATTTAAGGTGAACCGATTATACGGCTTGTTCCGAATAATATCCCAGCCCATTTACGTGCTCTGTGACTTAAAGGTATTCTGCAGTATGGGCTTTCAAAACAGGATTTTTAAAGTTTCGGCTGAGGCTTCGAAATCCTTAATTAATACTGGCTAATAGCTTTATAGTCCCGCCCCTTTGCCAGATTTAAAATAGGAATTGTCCACTCTTTCCATACTTTTAAAGGCATTACTATAAGGTACAAGAGCCAAAACACAAAGATTTCAATAAATACTATTGTCAACCTCTTTCAACAATTTTTTCGGCCATATCGATGCTACGAGCTTTCTCATAAGAGTAATTCTTAATTTTAAGAAATATAAATAATCCAAACCAATATTCCTCTCGAATTTACACGAACGTTATTTATGATTCGTCTTGCATTCACCAAGACTATTCGAAAATCACAATGTCAATTCCAGAGAATTTGTGGGATGTCTCTAAGGAAAAGGAATGTTTCGGCATAGTTTATCGATAATCTAATGTCTATAAAGTCTATGCCGGCACCGCATTGCATAGAAGAATATTTTTTTTAAACAGCAATATAGAACGAAAATTAGAATGGCTTACACAACGAACGACTACTGTACTTATTTGACTTTCTCCTGCTGCATTTTCAAAGAGAGGAATTCTACACGTAAAAGTTATAATAAGCAGTGCATGTGTGCGTGTGTGTGAGCAGCTGAGAGTGTGTTTATGTGAGAGCTACACTTCAATGTTGTTGGTATTTTTGGCACGTAAAACATCAACGCATAAATACATAAGCAGACAAAGTCAAAGAGAGAGAGAAAGAGCGAGCGAAAATCAGCAATAGAAATATAGCAAAAATGAAATGCTTACAAGGAAAAAGAAAAAATTACAGGTTAAGCATATTCAGAAGGAGGAGGAAGAGGAGGAGAGCACACATGTTTAATGCGTAACAAGTTGGCAATGCTAGCGGTAAGTGTAAAGCATATAAGTGAGAGTCACAGTTACTAAGCCAGGAATGCAGAGTGTTGGTTCATTTGGAACCAGTAGTGGAACTAGTAACTCAAATGATGCTTATACTTAAGTTGTAGTTAATTAGTTAATGAGCTTAGGCAGAAATCTCGGATATTCTGGTAAATAAATTTGAATTTAAGCCACTTTCTTTGAAATATTTAAAGTCTCCACTTCGAAACTAACAAATGCAACAAAATGAAAGGTAAGTAGTTTCTTGGAAGGCTAAAGTTTTGTTTAGTGGTTTAACTATGAATTCAATTAATGCTTATACTTAAGGTGTTGTTAATTGGTTAACGAGCTTAAGCAAAGATCTCGGATTTTCTGGTAAAATAATTTGATTTTACGTGATTTTCTGTAAACTTTAATACCACTGCAACAAAAATAGTAAATTTTTAAGAAGACTTTTGTTTGTTTATTTCAGTTGTTTTGATACATTTTTTTTAGTCATTTTTTCTGTGCAATTTTTAATTAACAAATAAATGGTCCTAATAAAAAACATTTAAACACTCTCCCGCTCAGATAGCTTTTAGTTTAGTTAGCTCACAAAGTTCTTTAAAATTGTTCCATCAGACCATTTTTCCATCAGCAAAACTTAAGCTCTTATTTCTTTGTCCCAAGCACAAAGCATTTAAGCTTAAAAAGATAAGCGCTGCTGTGCAAAAAATGTAGAACTTGCAACAAAATATTGTTATTTTGCAGACAAAATTGATTTTTGTCGCTGACAAAACAAAGTTTTTGCAATCATCTTACTTAAGAATTGCCGCAAAAATCTTTTTAAGTAAAAAATAATTGATATAAAATAAAATGAACAAAATAATTGCTGTTTTGAGAGATTTTTGTATAAAATACTTTTTGAGTCTCTGAAGTCAATGAAGCATAAAGCACAATAGAATTTATTGTTCAACTTGTTTTTGAAGAATTTTATTTAATTGCTTGTTCTCATACAATAGATGTTTTCAAGCTTTATTATTTACTGCATTGTTGATATTAATCCGAACCAATTGCAATATTGAAGTCTGCTAACTTATTTAGTTGCAAAAAACAAAATGTTGAAAGAGTTGATTTAAGTCATGTTGAGAATGTGTTATGTGCATTAGATCCGCCCAGAGTAATATGAAAAAAAATGTATATGAAGTATCCGACCATATTTCCGCCAGTCTGAATAGAAGCCTAGGTTTTGAAGGTTCTTAAAGCGAGGATAACGAAATTTGTAATTTAGATTCCTTCTATCTCCTCCTAGATTACGTTTATTTTCTTTTCTTCCGCTACGTCTTTATTCTCAACAAAATTATTTCAAAGCGATTTTTTAGAACAAAGTTCTTTATCAAAGCTTAATTAAATTTTTGCTTTTGGGGTATTATATTTTTTCTTGAATGAGCATTTTGCGTATAATTTTTTATAGAATATATACATTTTTTGTTGTTTAAATTTTTATTTTTAAACTATTTCACAAATTAAAGGATCATTGAGTGAACTTTTGTATAAAAATGTTTTTTAGAGTAATTTTGGGTTGAAAAACATGAAAATTACAATTTTTTTTTCCGAAGCGCCGTTTTTGATTTTTTTTTTCGAAAACATTGTTTTTAAGCTTTTTTCCGTTATTTGTCAATGAAAAACATTTTGTATCGACATGAAAGATGGTTAGATCGAAAGGTATTTGTGTCTTTACAGATATATCATATTTAGAGATTAAATAAAAAATAATTAAAAATTTAAAAACCCCCGAACTTAAGTAATTTTCATTTAAAAAGTAAAAAATTATAAAAGAAACTTAATGTTAAAGTACCTAAATTATAGTTACATATTAAATATACTAAAGTCTAACTTAACCTAAACTTCCTATAAAAAGTATGAAATAAAAAATAATAAAAGAAACTTAATGTTAAAGTACCTAAGAATCTATTAATAATTCTAAAAAAAATACGTCGAGTTGGGGGACACGCGAGGGCAGACGTCGTTGACGGTCGTATCTTACATGCAAATTTTTTGAAGTAATTCTATGAAAGTTTTGAAGTATTTTCTTAATTTTGTTTTTAAGTTCATCTTTGTTGCTTAATTAGACTATTTGTGTATAAATTGTTAGTTTAGGAGCGGTCCCCCAACGCGACGTATTTTTTTAGAATTATTAATAGATTCTTAGGTACTTTAACATTAAGTTTCTTTTATTATTTTTTATTTCATACTTTTTATAGGAAGTTTAGGTTAAGTTAGACTTTAGTATATTTTAATATACTAACTATAATTTAGATTCTTTTTAAGGTATAGATTACATTTAAGGTCAAGCTCGATTGCTTTTTTTACGCATTCTCCCCACTTTCACTCCCCACAACTTCTTTAAACGGCTCAACCGATTTTCATCAAACATGTCTAGGAACACTCACACATAAGTCACCTTTAACACAAAAAGAAACTAAATTGAAATCACTGCATGCGCTCGGGAGTTATGATGCCACAGACAGACAGACAGACAAATTTTAAGCCAATCGGACAAAGTTTATGTTTTTAACTTCAAATGGCCATAACGCCTTCTAAACGCGAAGAGATAGAGCCAAAAAAAAAAATCAGATTCGAATCAGTGGCGTCGTCAGCTACAATAGGACCAAATTTTAAGCCAATCGGACAAAGTTGATGTTTTTCTCCCCATTTTTACTCCCCACAACTTTTAAACGGCTCAACCGATTTTCATCAAACATGTCTAACAACACTCGCACATAATTCACCTTTAATACAAAAAAAACTAAATTGAAATCACTGCATGCGTTCGGGAGCTACGATGCCATAGACAGACAGACAAACAGACAAACAGACACGTCAAACTTATAACACCCTCTTTTTGCGTCGGGGTTAAAAATTATTGAAGTTCAAAGCAACCCAATTCGAAAAATTGTGTAATTTTTAGTAATTTTTGAAAAGTAAAAATTATGTACGAGCTTTAACCTGAAAGACAATTCTTTTACGAACATTTCGAGGCTAAGATGTTTGAAATCGGATAGAAACTGTAGATGTTGTGGAACCATTTCTGTATTTCTGTAATGACGACGCGTAACTAAAAAAGTTTCGGAATGTATAGTACATGCTTAAAAAAAAATTTCAATTTCGTGTTTCTGGAGCCAAAAATTCCCCTAAAAAAACTTTTTAAGACGGCTAATTTTTCGTGTAAGCTAGTGTTACATATTTACTATTTTTTAATACACTACTCGGCATATTTTTTTATAAATAAATAAATACACTGTGCAACATTTCCGAGGTCATCGGCTGGAAATAACTTCTCTTTTCGCTTTTTTTGGAGTACATCCTGAAACTACAGAAACCCCCAAAGGATTTTGCTCAAAGTCATCAATAAGGCATTTTTTAATATCGGCCAAATTTCCATTCCAACGTGATTTTTCAAAGATAAGACCATTTTAATCAAGTCCACATATGGTAAACCGTTCAAAAATTTGTTAATGTCTTATGCAAAGTTGTAGATGCGAATAAGTATAAATAAACCCGGAAGACTATGATGGAGAATATGATGGACGCACTGACAGAGATGTAGCTCTGGATTCTCTTTCTAGCTCGGACGATACAGAGTCAGACCATGACTTTGAACCAACACCAAAATAATCGAAACCACAACAAGCGTCAACTTCAATGGATATCGATTGATACTTTTTATACCCTGTACCGTATGGTCCAAGGGTATATTAAGTTTGTGCAAGCCGAAAATGTATGTAACATATAGAAGGAGACGTCGGAGACACCCCAAAGTTACCTAAAATATGATCAGGGTGAATAGAGAAGTCGATATACCCATGTCCGTCTGTCCGTCTGTCCGTCTGTCCGTCCGTCTGTCCGTCTGTCCGTCCGTCCGTCCGTGTGAACGCCTAGATCTCAGAGATGGTAAGAGCTAGAGTTACCAAACTTTCACATTAGATCCCATATTATTCCATAGGAGGCAAGTTTATTTTATTTTTTGATATCGGGGATAAATTATATAGCTCCCATGGGGGTGTTTGAGACGACCTCGACAAAAAAAAAGCGTTTTAGATGAATAATTCGTTTGTTTATGAAGATATCGTAACGAAATTTGGCAATCGAAAGTTTTTTATAGTTCCCAATCACTGTACCAAATTTGATCAAAATCGGTTGACTATATCATATAGCTCCCATAGGACCGATCGGCCAAAATAACTTTTTAAAGAAAAATTGGCTATATTTCGTTTTTTAATAAATATATCGTAACCAGATTTGGCGTTTGGAAATTTTTTAGACCACTTAAGCAATGTGCCAAATTTGAACAAAATCGGTGGACTATATCATATAGCTCCCATAGGTCCGATCTTCCAAAACATCGATTTTTTAACAAAATTTGTTGTGTTTCGTTTGTTTGTTAAGATATTGGGACCAAATTTGACATTCGTGAGTATTTTATAGTTCCTAAACACTGTACCAAATTTAATCCAAATCGTTTGACTAGATCATATAGCTCCCATAGGACCAATCGGTCCAAAAACACGTTTTTTATACAAAATTCGATGTGTTTTGTTTGTTTGTAAAGATATTTGAAATAACTTTGGCATTCATATCTTTTTTAAGGTATTTAAGCACCGTGTCAAATTTTATTGAAATCGGTTGACTATATCATATAGCTCCCATAGGAACGATCGGTCAAAAAAAAATTTTTGCTTAAAAATTCTTCTGTTTTTGGTTTTTTGTGAAGAAATCGGACTTTATTACAAGCTAGTGGTACAGGGTATCCTAAAGTCGTCCGCGCCCGACTTTACGTCCGCCATTTTTTTTTCCTTTTTTTGTAACTTTTATATACTAAGCAATAAATTTCATGATAAAAATCAATGTTTTTAGAAAAAAATGTTCTGCAAAATAGCTCACTTTCGTAATACCAAAAGGTATTAAGGAATGTTCGGATGCAGTTTGCATGTGCAAGAGAGTTTTGATTGTTACTGGCAATTATATCGCTAAATAAAGAAATGCTAGATTTCCAATAGTTTAGCTGTGTATAGTAAGAAGCATATAAATATGGAAATTTTTTAAAAATATTACTAATTTTATGACACTCGATACAGTTTCTTTTGGTGTCTGTTCTACAACTTATTTATCTTTGACAATATCCAAAACTTTTTTGAAGATATGAAAACGAAATTCCGAACGGTCTACGATATGTAGACTCCATAAAAATGGTCTTATTCCCAAAAAATCAGGTTTGAGCGGAAAAATTGCGGATATAAAAAAACTACCTACCTTATTGATGACTTTGAGCAAAATCCTTTGGGGGTTTCTCTAGTTTCCGGATGCACTCCAAAAAAAGCGAAAAGATAAGTTGTTTCCATTTTTTGTGTTGCACTGTGATTTTAATCATTTAACGAAACTGATTTTTTAACTGATTCTCCTTGTATTTATACGTTACATAAATTTATTTTGTATTCAATTTTAATGCTAAAATTTATCTTCTCAAATTTTAAACAAAACGTACATTATTTGTCTCTCAAAATTTCGTTACTCGTTCGCTCATATTTTTGGTTTCATGTCAGCCCTGGCAAATACCAATATCAATTTACATTTTTTTTTCTGCAGCTTCTGTTTATGTTGTTTTCGTTGTTGTTGTTGTGTTTAGTGCAGTTGTAAAACTGCTGTGTCAAGCTTGACTGTTATACTGTCTGTCTCCTGGCCTGTATCCCTGTCCGTCTGTCTTTCTGTTAGTCCTTCCATTTGCCCGTATGTTAGTCCTGTCTCTGTATCTTTGTATATCAGTTTGGCATTGCGTTTCGCTTGGTAAAATTCAATTTGTTATAATTTGAAAATATTATATATTTTTCGTTATGCAAATGGGCACGATAAGCTATATACCCCAAAGTCGACGCTTGACAGAAGAGATACGTCGACACACACACGCATACGATTACAAACACGTACTCAAACAAATGTATCTGTGTTTTGGTGCGTGTGTGTGTGTGCATGTTTAGAAGCTGGAGGAGTCAAAACAATTTGTGGCAGCTTAAATGCCAATATCTCGAATATAACTTTTGTTATTGCAAATGTCACAGTTTAGTTAGTATTTTATATAGTCAGGCAGGTAAAATACATCCCCAAAAAGCACTCATATGAGTAACCTAAGCCTGGATTGGATATAAATAGCCCGCAGCCCAGAAGCACATATGGATTTTATTTTTAGCACACTCCTGTAAGCATGACAAATAAACGGAGATACTTGCCGAAATACTTAAAGACCAGGCCAACGATAACGACAACGATATTGGCGTATTGATGAAATTTTTGTAAGAAAATGTTTTGTAACTTAAAATTTATGGTTACTCTTTCTTTAAGAATGTGTTGCTACTGGAGACTTATAAACTTAAATCCAATTTTATAGGATTTTGGGAATGCTGAAAGCAAATGTATATGTTATAGCAGTTAAAAAAATTTGCGCATAAAAAACGAGAGGATTTTGCAAAAAAAACAACACAATTTTGCATATAAACGATTATTTGCCTATTGGCAAAATAATATGTTCTAGTATTTTTCCTAAAATGATTTATATATCTGTACCAAATTACATATATATCGATAGGTAGACGTGCATCATCAATGGCAATTATAATGTTTTTTAGACATAGGTCGAATAATAGTTTCTTTATTGAAAAAAAGTACTTCTGTAATTATTTTTACTTATTTTTTATTAGCAATCAATTATTTGCATAAACAATAGATTTATTGCAAAAAAAAAATGCAATTTTGCATATAAACGATTATTACGCCTCAGAAGGCGTGTCCTATCATAGAATCTACTTAATTTTTTAAAATATTGTTTTGCGATAGAGGGCACATCTGGAGGGGGAAGTTCCCAAGGTTGTTTCTCCCTCCACCCTCACTTCAGTCAGTTGCCATCATGCTCTGGTCTAGAGAGCAGGGGGCTTCGCAGTCGAGAGCTTCTTTTCTAACGGTCGCTCACTGCTAAGCAACGTGCCTTCCGCGCTCGCTTTGAAATTCCTCCTCACAGACTCGTTCCTGGCCGTAATTCGATTCTGTCGTGGGTTAACTCATTTCGGGAGTGTGGAAGTGTCGCTAAACCCAGAAATGAACTTCAACGGACCATCAGAACTCCGGAAAATGTCGAAAGAGTGAGGCAGTCAGTTGTGGGTTCTCCCGGCGTTCGGCTCGCAAACACGCAGCTGCTATGGGAATTTCTGAAACCACTGTTCGACGAATTCTCCATGAAGACCTTCACTTTCATCCCTATAAATTGGCTGTTGTGCAAGAATTAACTGAACGCGATTTTGTTGCCCGTCAAAATGCCTGTGAACTGCTGGTTGACAACCTGCCTGAAGACGCGGTCGTTTTTTTCAGTGACGAGGCTCACTTCCACATTTCCGGCTGCGTCAACAAGCAAAACATGCGTTATTGGTATGGTGTAAATCCACGTGAGGTTCACCAGAAGCCACTTAACTGTGAGCGAGTTACTGTCTGGTGTGCGATGTCGGTAATGGGAATAATTGGTCCTTATTTTTTTGAAGAAAACGAACGCGCAGTTACCGTGAGTGGAGCTCGTTACAGGAACATGATCGAGGAATTTTTCTTCCAAGACTCGAAGAAATGGACGTTAGGAACGTGTGGTTTCAGCAAGATGAAGCCACAGCACACACAGCACGAGGCTCAATGACTTTGTTGCGACAACATTTCCCCGACCGCCTCATCTCTCTCAGAGGCGATCTCAAATGGCCGGCACGCTCTCTAGATTTGACGCCATTCGATTTCTATTTATGGGGTTATTTGAAATCTCTGGTTTATGTCGATCGACTACGGACCATAGCACACCTCATGAACAACATTCGCGACGCCATTGCCAACATACCGATTGATATGCTGCAAAGAGTGGATACGAATTTCAAAAATCGACAATGGGGGTCGCCATTTATCCGATGTCATTTTCAAGACTGCATGAAAAAAAATTAGGATATTGTATTCTTAAATAAAAAAAAAATTAAAACAATAATTGAAGTACTTTTGTTTTTATTGACCTTTCAAATAAGTAAGTTTCTCTGGCGCACCCTGTATATAAGGCTAATCTAAGTCATACCACACAAAAAGTTATATTGATAGTATAATGACTTACTTTTTTTTATAAGTGGTGAAATATAACCCTTAGAATATGGGTTGATTGCTAATAATAAATATTCGAAAAAAAAAAAAGGTTATAGACGCAAAAATATTATTGCATTTATTTCCTCTACATAATTATCTAGAACTTCATACATTTGTACATCTCCACGCAACCCCATTGTCATAGCGTTAAATAAAATTTCGTTTTTTTGCGATGAAATTGTAATTCAGTAAAAATGATTTTATCCAATGTCATTTTTTCTACAGCTTCAGTTCTGTCTCGGCATTTTTAATTAATTTTTTTAATTTTAATGCAATTTGTACCAATTTACAAATGTAAACAAGCTCTGGAAAGAAGAAGCAAACTCAACAACTCAACCTCTCAACTTAACAGGAGGGATTCACGCTTTGGCCGGTTGACTTTTCCTCAACTCCTCAACTCAACCCAAAGCGTGAATACCTCTTTTGCCAAAAGCACTGCATACCACGGTCACACTATTCGTTTTGCAAGCAAAATAAGTTGCAGTTTTTCTCTCAGCGCTTTTTAAGTATTGCTTTAAATATTTTCTAAAATATAGCCAATTATTTTAGTTCCTCAAAAGCAAGATTTAAGAACTCACTGCAGAGTCTGACATTATTTGACAGCTGCTGTTCATGATTTGAAGTTCGTCCGTGTCAAACAGAGACAAGCCATAAGTTCTATTTGCAAGTATGATTAGTATCGATTCGGTCCGCCCTTATGATAAGCCCAAGACTTCTAGTCTTTATAAACAATTTTACAGCGCATTTATGTAAATAAGCTGTGTGCGTGTGAATTTTATGAACTCTTATTGATTTCTAATCATGAAAAGAGCTTGTAATATAAGATAATGATGATAAAATCATTATTAATATTATAAGAACATTAAAATTTGAAACTATAAAAGTTGCTCGATTCTTTTTAAATATTTTAGGCATCAAATGATGAGTGCAGACTTAATAGATAAAAGAATGCTGGAGCTATATCGAAACAAACATTATACTTCGACAAAGTATGGATAAATAATTTGGTACAGATATATTTTTAGGAAGAGTAGCACGATATTACTCAAATCAAACTAATAGTCGTCAAAACGTTTGCCAGCGATTTTTATTAGCTTGCATACTGGCCTGGAAGCTGTACAAATTTGTAGAAAGTTTTTTCTTTATTGTTTTTGTATTGATAATCTTAAAAAAACTCTATTGTTAATTAAAAGTATTAATCTCCAAAGGCTGTGGCCGTCGGTGGCTTAAGTGGTAGCGTACTCGCCTCTAAAACCGAAGGTCGGTGGTTCGATTCCCCGCAGTAGCACTGGTTCATTTTGCCTAGCACTGGCATCGCTAGCTCAAAGACGCTATTTGCCATGAAAGTCTCTATTAATTAAAGACACCGCCGTTCGGATTCGGCTATAAACTGTAGGTCCCTGTTCTGTTCGAACAGTTATTAATAGAGATCCCCTATGCCCCTCCTCCAAGGGGTCTAACAGGGAATTATATATATATAATCTCCAAAGGCTAGTACGAAAAAAAAGTGTTACCTATTAGGTCTACAACTTTGCTCCTGCCGTCCGTCACTTTCCATTACTTTGGCCCATCTTTCAGGCAACAAACGAATCACGCTTCGGAAAAATTCTTCATCCTTTGATAAGATCCAAGAATCGATCCATTCTTTCACTTTTTCAAAAGAATCGAAGCACTGGCCCGCCAGGCCGTGTGCCATCGACCTAAATAAATGGTAATCAGATGGAGCAACATCTGGAGAGTATGGCGGGTGAGGTAGAATTTCCTATTTCAGTGTTTCGAGATACGTCTTGACTACTTTCGCCACGTGAGGTCGAGCATTGTCGTGTTGCAAAATTACTTTTTCGTGTCTATCAGCGTATTACGGCCGTTTTGCTTTTAATGCCCGACTCAAAGGCATTAATTGCGTTCGATAAAGTGCACCAGTAATTTTTTCAGAAGGTTTTAGCAGCTCATAATAAATTACGCCAAGCTGATACCACCAAATACACAACATGAACTTGGATCCGTGAATATTCTGACGAGGTGACGCCGTAGGAGTGTGGCCGGGCAATCCCCATGATGTGCGTCGCTTAGGGTTGTCGTAGTGCACCCATTTTTCGTCCCCAGTAACAATACGATGAAGAAATCAAATAAACGTCGCTCAACATCTCTTGGTTTCAACTGATACGGTACCCAGTATCCTTGTTTTTGGATCATCCCCAGCTGTTCCAGGCGTTTTGATACTGCTTGCTGAGTTACTCCCAATGATTTTGCTAGCTGTTCTTGAGTTTGGCACGAGTCTTCATTAAGTAAAGCCTCCAGTTCATCATCTTCGAAAGTGTTTTCTCTGCCACCGCTATGCCGATCTTCAACAACAAAATCACCGCTTTTAAAGCGCTGGAACCACTCGCGACACGTTCTTTCTTTGAAATAACCCGATGAGCCTCAGCCGCCGATTTTTTCATGTTGAAATGAAAAAGTAAAATCTCCCGCAAATGACGTGAATTCGGTTTATAAGTTGACATATTTAATTAAGTGTAACTATATGACGCAAACAAAAATTAACTAATATCGATGTAAGGTTGTATTTATCGATGTCAAAACTGATGGAAAACAGCTGTGATTTATTTATTTGAACTATTACTGGCTACTAGCGCCATCTTTTGGAAAACGGCGGGAGCAAAGTTGTAGACCTAATATTTTGTGAGCAAAAAAAAGAATGCGCAGAGTTGCGACCTAACAGTGACATGTAGATGGCGCTATTAACAATAAATGGCGCAAAAAAATAAATATAAAAAAATTCAAATTGCTTACAAGTGTATAAAATATTTAAAAGTGAAGAAATAAATCGCCATATAAAAATATTACTTAGTATTTATAATTATTATTGCCAATTTTGTCTATTTATTTGTGAAATTCAAGAGAAAATTATATATTTAAAAAGTTTCGTAGAAACGTACGAATTTTGAAGTGCATTTTTAATTGCAATTCAGTGTGAAATTTTTGTAGAAACGTACGAATTTTCAAGTGAATTTATAATGCAATTTAGTACTTAAAATTTTGTAGAAACGTACGAATTTTCAAGAGAATTAATATTGCAGTTCAATTATTCATATTTTGCGGAAAATTGTCAGTTAAAAGCCATGTAACAGCAAACGGCTGAATTTTCGTAAAATTTTCACATGTCCTCGAAAGTTTTAAAGAGATTGTTTGCTTTGTTGGAGCCCTACATGATCCATAAACTACAATTAAGTAGGCGCCATCTACATGTCAATTTCATAAAAAATGGGCAACACTGGAACAGCGAATCAATGAGTAAACTTTTTGGCGCTAAGAATTTAAGACTTTTTTTTAACTGCTGCGTACTGGGCTTCAAAGATAAATAAATAATTTTAAAAAGAAAGTTTTAAAATAATTTAATTTGAACTTTTATTTAATAAAAAATAAATGTTTGTTTAAGGCTTTAATAATAAATAAATAATTTTAAATATAAAGTTTAAAAATAATTTAATTTCAACTTTTATTTAATAAAAAATAAATGCTTGTTTAAGTTTTTATTAATTAAGAGCAGAATGAATTTTATAAAAAAAACTCTGAGACGGTACACCTAATGACTTTTTCGGTAAATTAGAAACTGGATAGAATATTCTTTTGCTTTGTAACAAACATCTCAAAAAAACTTATGAAGTATTTTTTTTAAGGAGTATCATAAAGAAACATAAATAAACTTTTGGGACTACATCTAAAAACAAATTGCAAACAATAAACAACAACGCACTAAAGCGCTCCTATCTTATAGATAGTATCTACACTCCCTCGCGCTTTCCTATATACTATACACATACATATACAAGCAACACAAATACACTTACAGATGCCCAGTATATAAACAACACTTTGGTCATACAGACATCCTGGCGTTGATGCGTATCAGCAAAGGACGGGTGGGGAACAGCCGCAGGTGGCTTTTGCACTTGGTCAGGTGACAAAAAACTTCAACTGTCCCCCCAGGCTGGCCCAAATTTTTGACCTACGCCCACATCATCAATGAAATGATGCTCTGTGGATGTGTATGTACTGTGGGCGTGGCAACAGTTGTTGAACGCCTCCGTGTTTGTTTTGTTTTTACCTTGGCCAGGCTTATAGAGTTATTTGCTTTTAATGGATGCCAGTGGTCGTTGATATCGTTGTTGTCCTTTGTTATTGTTGTCCTGTGTACCAGCTTTAGTTTGGACATTGATCGGAAAAACATTTCCTTGAGCGCACTTCAATTCAATTGAACTGAATGTGTTTGGCCTGCTCTATTATGTATTTATACAAACGAGGGTTGCATTTTATTTGGTTGGGTTTAGTGTAAAGAAGCAATGACATGAGTTGACAAATTTTAAGAAAACTTTGGTGGTGAACTTTTCCTGAGGAACGGATTTTTTTTTTCGGGATAAAAAAGTGTTTTCAGTTCATGCTAATTTCCCCAATTCAGCTGAATTGATTAAGATTTATAATACCCTGTAACTTACGCTAAGAAAAAACTCTTCTTCCAAGTCGGGAGACTTGGGCTGATGGCAGCCCCTGTGGAAAGCTCCGGTGGCAACAATGGTTCACGGATGGGTCCAAAACTGAGCAGGGTGAAGGTGTGGGAATCGCTGGACCCAACACCAGAATCTCTACCGCAATGGACATCTGGCCCAGCGTCTTTCAAGCGAAGATTCATGCCATAGAGATCTGCGCCCTTAGTATCCTTCTCAAGGGAACTAAGGGAGCAAACATATGCATTGTTTCAGATAGCCAAGCTGCTATTAGAGCATTATCATACTGGAGCATCCCCTCCAGGATGGTTAAAGAATGCCATAACCACCTACAAACCCTGTCCGCCCGGAACAAAGTCGTGCTATGTTGGGTGCCTAGACACTCGTGAGTGGATGGTAACACGACCGCTGACGATCTAGCACGACAAGGTGTCTTCACCCAGACTACATCTCCTGCGCCGTTTTGTGGTATTGGTTAGTCCACAATGAAAACCATGATAAAAAATAGGGCCGCAGTAGAACAAAGGAGATACTGGTTCTCCCTTCCGGGGCTTCGTCAAGCAATAGTGCTTGTCAAACCTCTGGATGAGATTAAGACAAAAGGTCTTGGCAGAGCGGACCTAAAGCTCCTGGTAGCTTACCTATCTGGCCACCACACTGTTAGATACCATCTACAGAAAATTGGCCTATCGGACTCTTCAGAGTGCAGGCTCTGTCTAGAAGACGATGAAACCACCAGACATATTCTCTGCGACTGCCCAGCGCTGGTATGGGACAGAGCCTGTCACATGGGAAAGTTACCGATTAGTCCCTTCCATCTCAGGTCAATACCAACAAAAGACCTACTGCTATTTATGCGGAAAGCGGAAAGTGTTTTGCTTAAACTTAAGGGTATGGTACAAAACACCTTTTGGTCGCAG
>JBAMAX010002344.1:0-36587 GCA_037043745.1 Chymomyza amoena | reverse complement strand
TTTTTAACTGCTGCGTACTGGGCTTCAAAGATAAATAAATAATTTTAAAAAGAAAGTTTTAAAATAATTTAATTTGAACTTTTATTTAATAAAAAATAAATGTTTGTTTAAGGCTTTAATAATAAATAAATAATTTTAAATATAAAGTTTAAAAATAATTTAATTTCAACTTTTATTTAATAAAAAATAAATGCTTGTTTAAGTTTTTATTAATTAAGAGCAGAATGAATTTTATAAAAAAAACTCTGAGACGGTACACCTAATGACTTTTTCGGTAAATTAGAAACTGGATAGAATATTCTTTTGCTTTGTAACAAACATCTCAAAAAAACTTATGAAGTATTTTTTTTAAGGAGTATCATAAAGAAACATAAATAAACTTTTGGGACTACATCTAAAAACAAATTGCAAACAATAAACAACAACGCACTAAAGCGCTCCTATCTTATAGATAGTATCTACACTCCCTCGCGCTTTCCTATATACTATACACATACATATACAAGCAACACAAATACACTTACAGATGCCCAGTATATAAACAACACTTTGGTCATACAGACATCCTGGCGTTGATGCGTATCAGCAAAGGACGGGTGGGGAACAGCCGCAGGTGGCTTTTGCACTTGGTCAGGTGACAAAAAACTTCAACTGTCCCCCCAGGCTGGCCCAAATTTTTGACCTACGCCCACATCATCAATGAAATGATGCTCTGTGGATGTGTATGTACTGTGGGCGTGGCAACAGTTGTTGAACGCCTCCGTGTTTGTTTTGTTTTTACCTTGGCCAGGCTTATAGAGTTATTTGCTTTTAATGGATGCCAGTGGTCGTTGATATCGTTGTTGTCCTTTGTTATTGTTGTCCTGTGTACCAGCTTTAGTTTGGACATTGATCGGAAAAACATTTCCTTGAGCGCACTTCAATTCAATTGAACTGAATGTGTTTGGCCTGCTCTATTATGTATTTATACAAACGAGGGTTGCATTTTATTTGGTTGGGTTTAGTGTAAAGAAGCAATGACATGAGTTGACAAATTTTAAGAAAACTTTGGTGGTGAACTTTTCCTGAGGAACGGATTTTTTTTTTTTCGGGATAAAAAAGTGTTTTCAGTTCATGCTAATTTCCCCAATTCAGCTGAATTGATTAAGATTTATAATACCCTGTAACTTACGCTAAGAAAAAACTCTTCTTCCAAGTCGGGAGACTTGGGCTGATGGCAGCCCCTGTGGAAAGCTCCGGTGGCAACAATGGTTCACGGATGGGTCCAAAACTGAGCAGGGTGAAGGTGTGGGAATCGCTGGACCCAACACCAGAATCTCTACCGCAATGGACATCTGGCCCAGCGTCTTTCAAGCGAAGATTCATGCCATAGAGATCTGCGCCCTTAGTATCCTTCTCAAGGGAACTAAGGGAGCAAACATATGCATTGTTTCAGATAGCCAAGCTGCTATTAGAGCATTATCATACTGGAGCATCCTCCAGGATGGTTAAAGAATGCCATAACCACCTACAAACCCTGTCCGCCCGGAACAAAGTCGTGCTATGTTGGGTGCCTAGACACTCGTGAGTGGATGGTAACACGACCGCTGACGATCTAGCACGACAAGGTGTCTTCACCCAGACTACATCTCCTGCGCCGTTTTGTGGTATTGGTTAGTCCACAATGAAAACCATGATAAAAAATAGGGCCGCAGTAGAACAAAGGAGATACTGGTTCTCCCTTCCGGGGCTTCGTCAAGCAATAGTGCTTGTCAAACCTCTGGATGAGATTAAGACAAAAGGTCTTGGCAGAGCGGACCTAAAGCTCCTGGTAGCTTACCTATCTGGCCACCACACTGTTAGATACCATCTACAGAAAATTGGCCTATCGGACTCTTCAGAGTGCAGGCTCTGTCTAGAAGACGATGAAACCACCAGACATATTCTCTGCGACTGCCCAGCGCTGGTATGGGACAGAGCCTGTCACATGGGAAAGTTACCGATTAGTCCCTTCCATCTCAGGTCAATACCAACAAAAGACCTACTGCTATTTATGCGGAAAGCGGAAAGTGTTTTGCTTAAACTTAAGGGTATGGTACAAAACACCTTTTGGTCGCAGTATCCCCCTCCTCTTTATGAGGAACCCTTTATCGGAAAAAAAAATTACGCTAAAAGTTTGTATAAGAGGATAATGTTTGTAAGTTAAAAAAGGAGTCGTCGGAGACCCTCTAATATTATCTAAAGAATAAACAAGGTTACTAGAAAAGTCGATGTAGCCAAGTCCGTCCGTCTATATGTCCGTATGAACCTTTAGATCTCAGAAATGGTCAGAGCCAGAAAAACCAATCTTACGGATTAGTTCCCTTATTTTGATACTGGAGACAAGTTTATCTTTTTTTTTTATATCGGGGCTATTTTATATAGCTTGGAGTGCTTCAGTGGATCTCGAAAGAAGCCAAAAGTCTTTGATAGTTAATTTGAGGACTTCCCAAATTTGAGGTATCCCAAACTCGTCAATTTTTGTGATAAAAAATACCAAAAGATCTGACGAAAGTGGTAAATGAGTATCGGAAATATAAAAAGCAACCCTCGTGGATATAGACACGCGGCCGCCTATGCTTAGATATACAGACTAGTCAAATAATCAACATAAAGTTATCGATATTAATCAATTTAATTTGAACTCAATTTTTTGGCTCAACTAGCTAGCTTTAATCTTCAAGTTTCAGGTTCAGGTTCTGTTAATATAACCGAGGCTCATAAAAACGAAAAAACTGAAATGGCAATTTTTTAGCTCAACGAGGCGTATGATTAATATTTATGTGTATGTTTACAAATTATATTAAAGCCTTTAATACACTCAAATGCCCGGCAGCTAGAAAAATTCTATTCCCATTCTAGATCTTTCTGTGGCTTATTCTTTCGTTAAGTCTTAATACAATCAAAAAATCTTAATATGCCATTTGAGGTTATGCACGTCGATATTTTATGGCTTGAGTTTATGCCAGAATGCATTTAAACCTTTCTATGGGTTACCTATATAAATATAGCGAAGTCTAAAGACAGTAAGCTCTTGAATATTTGAACATTTGCAGCTCTGTGGTTAGCTTTATGTATTAATAAACGCTTATTTGTAATGTTAATTTACGTTCCTTTTATTTACTCATTCCAAATATTACAGATTATCTAAAAGAAAACTACAGAACCGTTTTAAAGTTACCCAAAAAACAAATTTTTTTCGAAAAAGGGTTCCTCACGAGAGGTGGGGCACTGCGACCAAAAGGTCTTTTGTACCATACCCTTAAGTTAAAGCAAAAGACTTTCCGCATTAATAGCATTAGGTCTTTTGTTGGTATTGACCTAAGATGGAAGAAACTGATCCGTTCCTTTTCCATGTGGCAGGCTCTGTCGCATACCAGCGCTGGGCAGTTGCAGAGAATATAGACAGAGCTTGCACTCTGAAGAGTCCGATAGGTAAATTTTCTGCAGATGGTATCTAACAGTGTGGTGGCCAGATAGGTAAGCTACCTGGAGCTATAGGACTGCTCTGCCAAGACCTTTTGTCTTGATCGCATCCAGACGTTTGACAAGCACTTTTCTTGACGAAGCCCCGGAAGGGAGAACCAGTATCTCCTATGTTCTCCTGGGGCCCATTTGTTTATCATAGTTTTGATTGTGGACCAACCAAAACCACAAAATGGGGGGTAGAGGCACCCTCTCGCGCTAGATCGTCAGCGATCGTGTTACCATCCACTCCCGAGTGTCCAGGCACCCAACATAGCACGACTTTGTTCCGGGCGGACAGGGCTAAGAGGTAGTTACGGCATTCTTTAACCATGCTGAAGGAGATACTCCAGGATGACAATGCCCTAAAGCAGCTAGGCTATCTAAAAAATGCATATGTTTGCGCCTCTAGTTCCCTTGAGAAGGATATTAAGGACGAGAGATCTCTATGGCATGAATCTCCGCTTGAAAGAAGCTGGGCCAGATGCCCATTGCGGTAGACATTCTGGTGTTGGGTCCAACGATCGCAACACCTACACCCTGTTCAGTTTTGGATCTACCCGTGAAACATTGTTGCTAGCGAAGATTTTCACAAAGGCTGCCTTCAGCCCAAGACTCCCGACTTGACTTTTAGAGATCTAAAATTCTTGTTGTGAAATAACTCCGTGACCATAAGATCTGATCTAAGGCAGATCGATACGTCAGGAAGGGAAGTTATAAGTGCGGAGTGACCAGTGTCACTTGCTAAAAGTCTAGATGTGATCTGGATAAGTAGTAGACTCTGCATGGCTGCCTTTTCGATGAAAATGTGCAGTGGTGTAAGTCCAAGGACTGACACCATGATAGCTGTCGAACAGGTACGCATCGCTTCCGAGAGATATGCATACTAGCTTGCTGTATTTATTGATGGCCACATTTTGCTAGGGCCACCACACCAGGGCTGCATATGTGACGATAGGCCGTACCATCATACGGTATAACCATTCTATGATATGAGGGCTGAAGCCCCATGTGCTGCCAAAGAGTTTTCTACAGGCCCACATGGCTCGAGTAGCTTTGGAGAGCACTTGTTCTAAGTGGAAGTTCCAGTTTAGTCGTTTGTCTAGGACCATAACTGGATATTTGACCTGGTCTGAATGCTCCATCTCAGTGTTATTTATAACAAGGTTTTGAAGCTGCATTTTGTATCTCTTTGTGAAGGGAACAATCACAGCTTTTTGGGGGTTGATGCTAAGCCCTTCACTTAGACACCCAAAAAAATCATATTCTGGATTAAAATCATGTGTATAAAAAGTAATTTTAAAAAATTGCAATTGAAATAATAGACTTTTGGCGAAAATATGAATATCTGGGCGCTCAGTACGATGTAAAAAACTATTTTTTTCAACAAAAAGTTTCGAAACTAAATACACAAAGAGCTTGTAATAACAGCAAACCTACTTTGCGAGTGTCCACTGTACTTCGCTAATAATAGCAATGTATGTACGTATACATATAAGTATGTGTGTATTTCTTTTAGTATGTGTGTTAAGTGTACACTGGTCCTTGAAAATTATGTGAGCACAATAGCCATAAACCAAGCCGTTCTTATCGACTGCTCAACAAACAAGCCGCATAAAATGATATCCAACATGCGCAAAGTATTATATATTATTATTATTATTATATTTTTGATTGCCAGGCTAACAACAAAAAGCAGAAACAGAAACTCAAAATGTTTATATGTTTCCTTTTTTACCTCAATAACTCAATCAGTTCCCCACACACACATCCACGCTCAGAGGGGCGTAACATTTTGATACATAGACGACCATATACAAAAATATCCAATAAAAATTTTTTGGTTTCCTGCTACAACGTTCAAGTATTTCTTACAAAATCGATGAATCAAAGTAAATTACCAGAAGTAAATGAGATAAAATACAACTAAGCGTCCAGGGTGAATGGGCATTAGGATAGCTTTCCAAGTGCCAGTTGGCCAGGTTACAGCGCTTCCGCCACAATATTAGCAATCTGCGCACTTTGGCAGCTTGGAAAGCAGCTTTGATTTAGGTGTACGAGAAAACAGAAAAAGTGAAAGAGGAAAAACCAAAAAAAAAATAAGTAGTGGAACGGTTACAGTCGCGACATCTCGAATTCGATATACGCTACAGAAAGAAAATAAACCGAGAGCTAATTTCGGTATTGATTCAGAAATTTTAAACTCATAATAGTTTAAAAAAGCAAAACTTTGCCTAAATCAAACGATTTTAATAAACAAAAAATTGCGAACTAGAAATAAATCGTGCTTTATACAAAGCTCTCTTTTCTGTATAAATTATTTTACGAAATAAAGCTGTTCTTGGCGATCAGCTGAAAAATGCTCAGCAGATCTTATTTGCTCATTATTGAGTGAAAATATTTTGTAATATATATTTTTTTATATGGCATTACATTGCAAATATTTGCTCAAACTGAAAATATTTGGTCTCTTTTCTGTGTAAATTATTTTACGAAATAAAGCTGTTCTTGGCGATCAGCTGATAAATGCTGAGCAGAAATTATTTGCTCGTTATTGAGTGCAAATATTTTAAGTTTGAGCAAACAAAATGTTTGGCTAAATATTTGCAAGTTAAAAGCCATATTAAAAATTGACTACATTATGCGAAGCAAATATTTGGCCGAACATTTTGTTTGCTCAAACTAAAAATATTTGCTCTCTTTTCTAAATAAATTATTTGGCGAAACATAGATTTACTTGGCAAACAGCTGCTACATGCTGAGCTGATCTTTTTTGCTCGTTATTGAGTGCAAATATTTTAAGTTTGAGCAAACAAAATGTTTGGCTAAATATTTGCAAGTTATAAGCCATATTAAAAATTGACTACATTATGCGAAGCAAATATTTGGCCGAACATTTTGTTTGCTCAAATTGAAAATATTTGCTCTCTTTTCTATAGAACTTATTTGGCGAAATAAAGCTGTTCTTGGCAAACAGCTGCTACATGCTGAGCAGACCTTTTTTGCTGGTGATTGAGTGCAAATATTTACAGAATGAGCAAACAAAATTTTTGGACAAATATTTGCGTATAATTGCCATATTAAAAATGAAGTTAATTACGTGATGCAAATATTTGCTAGCATTTCTATGGAGATATTCGAGATATTTAATCATCACGGTGACAACGAATATTTGCACAAATATTTTGGGTATGTTGAGCAAATATTTTCAAGTTGTTTTTTTTTCCAATAAGTTCACGCGCATAAAATAAAAATATATTTCTTATGTGAAGCAACTATTTGCTCAAATTTCAGATATAAAAATGTATGAAATTTTTATTTAAAGGTTGTAAATTTAATCATCACACTGACATCGAATATTTGAGCAATTACTTAGGGTATTTTGAGCAAA
This sequence comes from Chymomyza amoena, assembly GCA_037043745.1. Taxonomy (NCBI): domain Eukaryota; kingdom Metazoa; phylum Arthropoda; class Insecta; order Diptera; family Drosophilidae; genus Chymomyza; species Chymomyza amoena. The sequence continues at coordinate 29,713 of JBAMAX010002344.1, read as the reverse complement.
TATTTTGGGTATTTTGAGCATATATTGTGAAGTTTTTTTTTTTAATAAGCTCACGCGCATAAATTAAAAATATATTTCTTAAGCGAAACAAATATTTGCTCGAATTTCTATTTGGCAACAATTAATTTGCACGTATTTAATCATCACACTAACATCGAATATTTGAGCAAATATTTTGGGTATTTTGAGCAAATATTTTCAAATTGTTGTTTTTATCCAATAATTTTACGCACATAAAATGGGCAATTATTTCGTTGTAGCAAAGCAGAGCTCATTTATTAATATAGTGTGAATTTTAAGCAATGGGTTTTTAAATAAAAAATAAAAAAACCGACGAAAATGTGAAAAATTTATGAAATTCTTATTTGAGCTTGTAAATCCATCTTTGCGTTTAACTTTTTCATGATAAAATGGCAATGCTGAGTATTTCTGACTTTGATATATATCATGAACCACGCGTGAGCTGTGAAAACAATCAGGTCGAAAACCAAATAGCCAAAAAATCACCCTTTATTAGAATTTACAAAGTTTATATGCGGATAGGTACAAAAAAAAACTTAAAAGACATTTTGACTTTTTAAAATTCGAAGCCTCATCTCAATGGTATATCTCGTCTATCCTTAGATCTTAGTTTGCTTTTTAAGTAGGTTAAGTAGATAATCTCTTCAGTTGGTTTTTTCAACTTTTTCTACAATCTTTTATTTTAAAATACGCTCAAAGTAAATTTTTTGAAGTCATTATACTCTGACTAAATAGAAAAAGTTGTTAGAGCCAGAACTCTTATATTTTTATATTAGAAATCACGTTAACTATAAACATTACAAATTCAAACCTTCAAATAAATTTAAATTAAAAAATTCCAAGATTTTTCATTGAAAAAAAACTCCTAATTAGATATCTCTAAACGAGATATGGCTTCTTTAAGACAAGTGTTAATGCATTGTTCCCAAAAGGATTTTAGTTGTTCAAACGGACAGTCGTGCAGACGGCCATGCCTATATCAATTTCTTTTGTAATCCATATTGGTGATATCCTTAGGGGCTCTCCATCATCTACTTTTGTATACTTACTACAGCTACTCGTCTTAGAATTCAACAAAATAGCAGAGATTGAGCTGCTTCCTTCTGCTCGTAACAAACTTATTATACCTTTGTACTATCGTTACAGGGTATAATAAATGGGGGAAAGGTAAATATGGCTGACAGGAAACTTGGTGGAAAGCTTGCACTACTATAAGTTGACCTAGAAAATGGCAACGCCAAACACACAACAAACGATGATTGAGTGTTGAACGCTGCTGAATCGTATCCGGGAGTAGGAGCTACTGTGTAGGAAGAGGCGGACGTTGCGGGCATTGACAGAATGTCAGGTTGAGCTGCAAAATGCGCCACTTGTCGCCATGTTCCCAAAGCTGCTTAGTTGGTAACCAACAAGAGTTCTTACACACACGGACGACTGCATGTGTGTTGAAGGAAATTGAATATGCCGCACATCCGTTTTAGTGTAGTGTTTGAGTTAAATGAGCGCACCAAATGAGTCAGGTAAAGACCAAATCCAAGGATATTGCAACCGCAAAACTAGCATACCGGAGACGTTGCATTGTCGGACAAGACGACAGAAAACCAACTTTAAGAGCTCCAGTTGTGGCATAGTGACTATTTTTTTTAATATTGCACCTGTGGTCTCCCAGCCGGTATTGACTGAAGCGTTCAACCTTGCATCACCGTGGGTTACGGTTAAAACGCAGTGACACTGGGGCCAACAGCTGTGGCTTCCGTAGCTAATCAACTAGAGACTCATCAATAAAACACTGGGCAAACACTCAGCTTGTTGGTCAACTAGTTATGGCTGTACTTTAGGTCTTACTAAGTTGGGGAATGTGGCTGGAGGACGAGACGTGCCAACTCACCTAGGCCAGAAAATAGGCCCGTTGTCGTTGCCCTCAATAAACCTTGAAAGTCTATTCAGGCTCTGTTTTGGGAGCTGGTATAAGTCATTTAAGAAGACTTGAGGAAGTGGAACCTTGGTACTGAGGTACTCCACCGTCTTCAGCTCTTCCTCATCGCCACAACTTTTACAGAAATTTTGCTGAAGAGCTTTTAGCCTGATTACTTTCAAGCCTTAAGTTCTGTTGAGACAGCAAAGTTCCTTGGTTCACCGGCCTAGTTTGCCGTGAGATTCTGCATGTGTTGGATATTCGATTCCACTTTTGATTTGCAGTATGAGCAAAATTCGTCGATTGGTTTATTGTAGCGTCACTGTTGCCACTAGCACATTTATCCTTAGATAGGAGAGGGATTCCCTGAAGATTATTGCTATTATAAAGCAGTCCTATCATGCGGAGGAACGGATCTGGATGTTAACAGCAGAATAAGTAAAGCCCACAGCGCATTTGGAATGTTGTCTTCAGTATGGAACTCTATTCAAATTTGCCTACGCACCAAGTTAAGGCTCTTCGAATCCAATGTCAAATCTGTACTGCTTTATGTCTGTGAAACCTGGATAGTCTCAACCAAGTCTCTACCTCCATCACAAGAAGATTACAGGCATTTGTAAACCGCTGCCTTCGATACATTCTTAAGATCCGGTGGCCGCAGATTATATCGAATCAAGAATTGTGGCGCATAACGAGTCAAAAGCTTTTGGATGTCGAAATTAGACAGCGGAAGTGGCGCTGGATTGGCCACACACTGAGGAGACCAAACGACAGCATTGTGAAGCAGTCCTTCGAATGGAATCCTCAAGGTACACGGCGAGTTGGTAGACCAAGAACTAGCGTAAAATGTGGCCACAGCTTAAGTATCAGGCCGCAGATTGGGAAGGATGGAGGAAGTTTGTTTGAAGAATGAGCAAAATTGCGTTTTTATGCTTAGTTTGCGGCTGGCCATAGGAACACCCAGACGCTCTTTGTCCTGAAGGAGGAAGATACTGTTAGCTCCTTGGCTGGCCATTTATCCGCAACCCAGTTGAGGTGAATTGAAAACTGATCAGCCAACAATTATTTACTGACTTCATGCATGATTTCAAAGATGCGAGGGACTTTATGACTAATGGGCTATCCGAATAAATACAGATATTTTTGTTACTGCATCCTGGATTGCCGTGAACTCAGCCTGAAGAATACTGCTGGGATCCGGGAGTCGAAACAATATTTTTGCCTTGAATTTCTTTATGTAGACGCCTCCGACGCGGTCGTCCAACTTGGAACCGACCGACTGTCTTCGTTGAGTTAGCCGGGCCCGGTACATCAACATTTCATTCATCCCTGGTTGAAACATGGTTTTTGAATTTTGTTATGGGATAAAGTAATGCATACTCCCAGATATGTATTTCCCTAAAGAATCCTTGAGTGCCAAATATCTTGATCCTTTAATTTTTATGACTCTCTCACACGTACAGCTGATAGAGTAGCTGTATGTTTCCCCTCCTCTGAATGAGATTTAAATTGCCATCTAATAACATAGCAGGCTTAACAAAAAAATTCTCACATAACATTTATGAGCCAAACTAAATTATGCAATATATTATAATAAAATTTGTTTAACAGAGTCTACAAAATGGTTTGTAAATTTAAGAAGAAATCAAAAAAAGACATTAATGCGTTTAAAACGGAAATCAAAACCGATAATCATAAAATACCATTGGAGGAGTTGTTGGCCCGCTTGGGTACTAATCAAGTTCAAGTATAAATTGCAAAATTGATTTAGTTTTTTTTTTTGAAAATGCTATTTGATTTTTACTGCAGGGCCTCTCGCATGAAGAAGCCAAAAAAAGATTGGAGGTGAATGGACCGAATTCGATAAATCCACCGTCACAAACTTCGGTATGGGTTTGTTTTTTGAAAAACATGTTCGGTAATTTTGCCATAATACTATGGTTTGGCACAATTCTTTGTTTTGTTGGTTATATAGTACAAAAAAAAACGCAATTCGATGCTCCCGATGATAATCTTTACCTGGGTTGTGCACTGCTAACCGTTGTAGTTGTTACGGGCCTTTTTTCGTTCTTTCAGGTAAATGCGTTTTATATAACTCTTTATAAACTTTACTGACATGCATATGCACAGGAGCACAAATCTTCTTCGATTATGAATTCTTTTAAAGACCTTGTGCCAGAAAATGCTACGGTTATACGCAGCGGTGAAATCAACACCGTACCCGTTGATACTCTTGTGGTTGGCGATATTGTGGAAGCAAAGTTTGGCGATCGCATGCCCGCTGATATACGCATTTTGCATTCAGCTGGTCTTAAAGTGGACAACTCATCGTTGACGGGTGAATCTGAGCCGCAGATACGCAGCCCTGAGTACTCACACGAAAACCCACTGGAGACCCGAAACTTGGCCTTTTTCTCTACAAACGTTTTGGAAGGCACATGCCGCGGTGTGGTCATTGAGACCGGCGACAACACTGTCATGGGACGCATAGCCAATCTGACCGCAGGTCTGGAGACAAAGCAATCGCCAATTGCACGAGAGATTCAGCACTTTATACATATTATCAGCGCTATTGCTATTGCTTTGGGAATCAGCTTCTTTATAATTTCGCTGGCATTGTCCTATCATTTTATAGATGCCTGCATTTATCTTATAGGCATTATAGTGGCCAACGTGCCCGAGGGAATGCTGGCCACGGTGACAGTTTGTTTAACGCTTACAGCCAAACGAATGGCGCGGAAAAATTGTCTGGTAAAGAATCTGGAAGCTGTCGAAACATTGGGCTCCACCTCCACTATATGCTCCGATAAAACTGGCACGTTAACACAAAACCGCATGACCGTCGCACATCTATGGTACAATCGAAAAATTGTGAAGTCCGATACGACGGAGCATTTCGAAAAAACCACGTTAGATACACAGGATCCCTCTTTTAGTGCGCTGCTGCTTTGCGCCACGCTGTGTAATGCAGCAGAATTCAAAGGCGACCAAGAGTCTGTGCCCATATCAAAGAAGGAAGTGAATGGCAATGCTTCTGAGGCAGCCTTGCTTAAGTTTGCGGAGACCGTATATGGCGGCGTTGCACCTGTACGCCGGCTACACACTAGCGTAGCTGAAATCCCTTTCAACTCCGACGCTAAATATCAAGTATCTGTGCACAAAATAGAAAGACCAGATTCGTTTTATACAGTGGAAATGAAGGGTGCACCGGAGCGTATTTTGGACCGCTGCAATACAATACTCGTAGAAGGCAAGACGGAGGTGCTGACAGATGAATTGAAGAAGGAGTATGAGGCGGCTTACGTGGAACTGGGTGAATTGGGCGAGCGCGTGCTAGGTTTTGCTGATGCAATTTTACCCCAATCAGAGTTTCCCAAATCGTTTGTGTTTCAAACGGAGGTCATCAACTTTCCACTGGATCAGCTGCGTTTTTTGGGACTCATCTCAATGATAGATCCACCACGCGCAAATGTGCCCGATGCCGTATCCAGATGCCGCTCGGCAGGCATTCGAGTTATTATGGTTACAGGTGATCATCCTATAACTGCCAAGGCTATAGCGCGTAGTGTTGGCATCATTACCAGCCCCACTACCGAAGAAATTGCCGAGAAGCGTGGCGTAGACATCAAAGGCGTCGAACCACGCGAGGCTGAGGCTATTGTCATAACCGGTGCTCAACTAACAGAATATTCTAATGAAGATTTGGAAAGAATTATCGCTCGTCACAGAGAAATTGTTTTTGCGCGCACGTCCCCACAACAAAAGCTGATGATTGTTGAGGCTTGCCAAAGAGGTGGCGAGGTTGTGGCAGTAACAGGCGATGGCGTCAATGATTCACCAGCTTTAAAGGCCGCCAATATTGGTGTGGCCATGGGCATTGTCGGCTCGGATGTGTCCAAACAGGCCGCCGATATGATACTGCTGGATGACAACTTTGCCTCGATTGTGGTAGGCGTCGAGGAGGGACGCATCATTTTTGACAATCTTAAGAAATCCATTGCCTATGTGCTCACTTCAAATCTGCCTGAAATTTTGCCATTCATATTATTTATAACCATTGATATACCACTCGCATTGGGAGTTGTGCCCATACTGTGCATTGATATTGGCACTGATATGCTGCCATCGATATCGCTGGCTTATGAGAAGGCCGAGTCTGATATTATGAAACGAAAGCCACGAGATCCGTTGGAGGATCGTTTGGTTAATTTCAAGTATGAAAACGCTTATTTATAAACATAAATGCCTCCAGCCTAATATGCTCCAACTAATTGCAGATTAATTCTTATGGCTTACATGCAAATAGGCGTTATCCAAGCTGCCGGTTGTTTCTTTGTCTTCTTTGCCATAATGGCGGAGCACGGTTTTGGCCCAAGGCGTTTGATTGGTATACGACGTGATTGGGAATCGAAGGATATAGAGGACTTAGTTGATGACTTTGGACAGGAATGGGTAAGTCAAGTTAATGTTTTTTACTTGCATTACTCCTTGCACATTTATATTTTTGTAAAGACCTATCGCGAACGCAAGGAACTTGAGTACACTGCCAGCACCGGATTTTTTGCCGCCATTGTGGTTACGCAATGGGCTGATCTGATTATTTGCAAAACGCGTCGAAATTCCATTTTTAAGCAGGGCATGACTAACCATGTGCTAAATTTTTCGCTAGTCTTTGAGACCGTCTTAGCCTGCATTTTATGTTATGCCCAACCACTTATGAAGATTGCACTACGTATGTATCCAATAAAGTAAGTCTGGCGACCTGTTTGTTAAGAAAACTTAACTAATACTATAATATATAGGTTTATCTGGTGGCTCTATGGTATACCCTTTGCACTATTAATTTTTGTATTCGATGAAGCTCGGCGTTATCTAATGCGTAGATCTCCAGGTGGCTGGATAGAACAGGAAACATACTATTAAGATAATTGTTGTTGTGAGTGAATATTTTTAAAGGGAATTGTAGTTTGGCTAAGATAAATTTTAGTTAAGAGCCATCTTGGAAATAAAATCTTAAGTTTAAAAGCTTAAGCAATATGCAATTTTGAATTTTATGCCAGCAAAATTCGGAGCAATATATTTTTTGAAGATCTCCTACGATGTTAATGCTATTTTTAGGTCTAGATGTGAATAGCGAATTTTTCGACATGAATTTTTCGCGTCTGGAGAATTACTCTCCAAGAAGAAGAGACGCGCATGGCTATATTGACTTGGCAGCAATCCATGTCTGACCATCCATCCCTTAAGGCAAAAAGTTCCCGGAATCATCATCGTGTGGCGCTCTAATTCACCCAATTTGATATCATTTTTTTATCTTAAATTCCTACATCTATAGTCTTTCTATGAAATTTTCAGCTTGATAGTTGGAAATTTGTTAAAGTGACGCCGTATTGAGTCCATCTGTAATTGTGCGACCATTAGAGGGTTGGCAAAGCAGTTAAGTATTGCTTTATGCATCCGTTCAGGAGTTTTTGGTTTATGATTTGGGCCTCAGGCGTGTCGCTGCTATGCTGGTGCCGTAAGACTGCGCAAAAACAAGATTTCTAATACCATTAGGGTGAAAACGGCATGTACAAGGTGTGTTCAAAAAGTATCGCGAATTTTGTGTTTTTTCAAAAATTATTTATTTATTCATGAATATATATTTTGTCCCCTTCAAAGTAATCTCCCTGCGATATACACTTATGCCAACGGTTTTTGCAATCCTCGAAGTATTTCAAAAAATCATTTTTTTATCTTGTTCAGCTCCTCCTTCGATGCCGTCTTTATCTCTTCAATCGTTGCGTAGCGTTGTCCTTTCATGGACCTCTTCAGTTTAGGGAACTAGAAAAAGTCACAGGGGGCTGCGGAATACGGTGGCTGCGGCATCATTAGTGTGTTGTTTTTGGCCAAAAAGTCGCGCACAAGCAACAAAGTGTGAGCAGGGGCGTTATCAATGCACAAATCCGGACGTTTCTGGCGGATTGCTTGGCGCAAATTGCCCATAACTAGCAGATAATATTCCTTATTGACCGTTCTACCCTGTGGCAAGAACTCATGATGCACCACGCCCCTGCAATCGAAGAAAACTGTAACCAAAACTTTCACATTTGACCGAACTTGGCGCGCTCTTTTCGGTCTTGGTTCGTGTGGCAGCTTCCATTGAGATGATTAAGCTTTGATTTCCAGTTATGACCCTCTGGAGCAAATTTGGGTCGTCGCGGACAGAGTCTAACATCTCATTAGCAATGTTCATGCGATGCTGTTTTTGGTCGAAATTGAGCAATTTTGGTACGAATTTCGCGGTGACCCGTCTTATGCCCAAATCATTGATAAAAATTGAATGGCACGAGCCAATCGATATGTCTAGGTCCTCAGCAACTTCTCTAACGGTGATTCGACGATTGGCCAATACCATTTTCTTCACATCATCAATTTTTTCGTCTATTGTTGAAGTGCTCGGGCGTCCGGCACGCTCTTCGACGTTCACATCTTCTCGGCCTGCTGAGAACATTTTGTACCACCGATAAACGTTGCTTCGGTCCAAGGTAGCTTCTCCGTATGCCACAGTTAACATTCGGAGTGCATCCGCGCACTTAATTTCGTTTTTCACACAAAAATTTGATACAGGTTCTTTGATCCATTTTTTTGAATAGGTAAAAATCGAAGACGAGCCAAAACACGTGCAAGCAAAGCAGCTGTCAACATTTAAGTGAACATTCAAAATGGCCGAGCTTGTCGGCATAAGTGAGAGACATGAGTACCAACATAACGCCCCAAAAATATTCGAAATTCGCAATACTTTTCGAATACACATCGTATACCATCCAAAAATTAATGAAATCATCTGATTTTTCTCTCTACGAGTTTCTCCTAATAGACCGAGTTAAAAAACCCCACCGTGGAACGCATTACAGCATCCGAGATGAGGTCATCGAAAAATCGAAGATGGCTCTGATGGCCATACCTCTCTAGGATTGGATTAAGCGCTGGCATAAGTGCGTTGCTGTCGATGGAGAATGCTTTATAGGAAACAATATCTATTTTGATAAATAATCTTGTATTTTGGATTTTCTGAATAAACTTCGGGAACTTTATGATGGTATGTATTAAAGAATTCACATTGCACTATGGTTTTTCTTTTACTTTTTCTGCACCAAAATTTGGCACTTATGCATATTTTAAGCCCCCAAGATGATGTACCAAGTTTCGCCCGGTTTGACCTAATATTTCTTATAGCTGCCATAATGCCAAACTGACCGATTTCCACCAACTTTGTTGTTTTTTAAGCTATTGAGTTGAAAATCGATTTGTATACGAGGTGTGTTCAAAAAGTAAGGTCAAGGCTTCAAATTTCGCGGGCCATGTATTTTCGGTTATCGATTTTTTTGTTTTGTTGTGTTGGTACACTCTTCCCGAACAAAAAAAAAATTGCCGAGCAAGCAAAATACTTATAACCTTTAGGCTGCTTACAACCAAACAAAAAATGCCATTCACTTGAAGTTTGGTACAGATGTTCGGAAAGAGTGAACCAACACAACAAAACAAAAAAATCGATAATCGAAAATACGTTGCCCACGAAATTGCTTAAGTCATCTTACTTTTTGAACACATTTCGTACATATTTTGGACTTCTTAGAAGACTTCAAAAATTTGTTTTTTTTTAGAGCACTCTATAATAAAGATGTCATAAAATCGATCTATCTGACTTGGGCCCATTATATTTTATTCTGCAATTTCGCTTAAAATGTTATTTATTTAGCCAAGGATTCAAATTTTTGCAAAATGAATTCAAAATGCTGTTCTTCCAAGTTCTGTTCTTGATGTATGGTTATACCAAAAAAGTGCCATAAAAAACCATATTGCATTGTTTTGTTCAGGTTCCCTTGATCCAGCAGGACAAATTGTACAAAACTTCCAACTACAACTTACGACCACTACTATAGTTCTTATTATTATTATTATTATTCTTATTATTATGGCTTTTGTTTTTGCCGCCCTTCCCATTTGCTGTGCACAATTTCCAAAACTTTTCTGTTAGTAATCATATTAAGGTTAGTTTGTCCTCCCACTCACATGTTATATGAATATTTGTGTTTTTTTTTGGTATATTTTCAGACCTTCATCTAATGCGTGCGTCCATTTTGTTTGCTCTATAAAAAAAAAACTTTTGCGTGTGGCGTGTTTAGCAAAGCTACACAGAAAAACTTATGCCGTACTACGCGACGTATGCGTAATATTTTGTTTGTCTAGTTTATGTTCTACTTTCTTTGTTGTTTTTTGCAGTAAAAAATAAATTCCCAAATCGAAGGCTTTAATGAAAAAGTCCTTTACAGGTAAACAACAGTTATATGTATGTAAATTTGGTCTAGACAAGCTTTTGTCCTTGTAGGCGCTGTACCATAACCATATGAGTTCCACTCAACGTTCCCATTGTTGGCAGTATATATATATAAGTGAGTGGGTACTGTGGCTCTGACCAGGGTTACTTTGCTATTTAATTTATCGCTCAAGCAGCAAATGTGTACATATGCCAATGCTGTCTGTCCCTCGGCTAACCTCACCCTTTGAACAAACCCAGGAAGACAGGGGCGCGTTATGTTATGGCCATAATAAACTCATTAAAATGCAACGCGCCATGCGTTGGTCAGCTCTATACATAGACACTAAATAAAGGGTGTTTTTTTTTTTTGCTATTACACTAGCTTACAAATTTCAGGCTTATCGAGTGAACTTTCATATAACAGAGTTTTTAAGGTCATTTTGTCAAAATAAGAAGCTTTTTTTATGCACGGTTTCGAGATTTTTGCGGCACTTTTTTTCAGGTATTCGGTAATATCTCGTAAATTTTGTATAAACATGAAAGACGAATAGATTGAAAGGTATTTTTGTGCTGAGTTATATATAATGTATACAGAAGAAAACAATGTCGGAAATAAGTGTAATTTTCAAACAGTTTTTAAAATTTTTTTCAGCAAACTTTTTATTAACAAAAAATTGTTTGTTTTATGAAAGAACTGAAAGTGGATTCAATTACGAACATTCGAATCTAAGATCTTTGAAATCTAATCGAATAACTTAAAAAAGATTTAAAAAAACTGTTTTTCAAAAAAATTTTGATTTAGTACCGTACTAAAGAGAAGTAAAAAATTTGTAATATTTGTGTTTCTCGATCCAAAATTACCCTTAAAAACGCTTTTTAATGAAGGTAAATTATGCCTGTACAAAGGGTATAATAAGTTTGTGCAAGCCGAAAATGTATATAACATATAGAAGGAGTCAGGAGACACACCAAAGTTACCTAAAATATGATTAGGGTGGCTAGAGAAGTCGACATACCCATGTCCGTCTGTCCTTCCGTCTGTCCGCGTGAACGCCTAGATCTCAGAGATGGTAAGAGCTAGAGTTACCAAACTTTTACATTAGATCCCATATTAATCCATAGGAGACAAGTTTATTTTATTTTTTTGAAATCGGGGATAAATTATATAGCTCCCATGGGGGTGTTTGAGACGACCTCGACAAAAAAAAGCGTTTTAGATGAATAATTCGTTTGTTTATGAAGATATCGTAAACAAATTTGGTATTCCCAATTTGGGTTCCCAATCACTGTACCAAATTTGATCGAATCGGTTGACTATATCATTTAGCTCCCATAGGACCGATCGCCCAAAATAACTTTTTTAAAGCAAAATTCGCTATATTTCGTTTCTTAATACAGATATGGTAACCAGATTTGGCGTTTGAAAAATTTTTAGAGCACTTAAGCTATGTGCCAAATTTGAACAAAATCGGTTGAATATATCATGTAGCTCCCATAGGGCCAATCTTCCAAAAAATCGATTTTTTAACAAAATTTGTTGTGTTTTGTTTGTTTGTTAAGATATTGCGACCAAATTTGATATTCGTGAAGTTTTTTATAGTTTCTAAGCACTGTACTAAATTTGATCAAATCGGTTGACTATATCATATAGCTCCCATAGGACCAATCGGTCCAAAAAAACATTTTTTATACAAAATTCGTTGTGTTTCGTTTGTTTGTAAAGATATTTGAACTAAATTCGGCAATCAGATCTTTTATAAAATTTGTCAAATTTGATAGAAATCAGTTGACTATATCATAAAGCTCCCATAGGAACGATCGGTAAAAAAAATATTTTTGCTTAAAAATTCTTCAGATTTTGGTTTTTTGTAGGAACCGGATTTTATTGCAAGCTAGTGGTACAGGGTATCCCAAAGTCGTTCGCACCCGACTTTATGTACGCCATTTTTTTAAGCTCTATTTTCGAGATTATTTTGAAAAAAAATTTTTTGGGAACTTTTTTCGTTAATATCTCCTGAACAAAATTTTGTTTCGATATGAAAGACGATTATATTGAAAGGAATGCTGAATGATATTATATGTACAAAAGAAGTAAGAATTACTGAAATCACAAAAAATGAAAGTCGAAAAATTTGTGTAATTTTCAAAGATTTTTCAAAATTGTTTTTAACATGCTTTTACTAACGAAAACCAGAATTCTGTTACGTACATTTTCAGTCCAAGATCTTCGAAATCTAATCGAATAACTGAAAAAAGATCCCAAAAACACGGGTATCGAAAAAATATCGAAAACGGTGCCCATAAAAATGTTGTAATTTTCGCGTTTCTCAATTCAAAACTATCCTGAAAAGTACTTTTTAACGAATGTTAATTTTACGCATAAACTAGTAATATCAATTTACTTTGAAAATAATTCCTGATTCAGTGATGAATTAAAAACTAAAACAAATTTATGAGAGATTCGTCACTTGGCTTTACATTCGCAATATCTCACTTTAATATGTTTTATAAGCCTAGTTTAGTCTCCAAATATATCCTCACAACATTGTCAAAATGTGATTATACCTAAATACCTATAGAGCCAACTTACTATTTTACTCTAGGTTCTAGTACTACAAAAAAAGCACCCTTTATTGCATAGATATACATAGATGATAAAGCGTCCAAGCCGTCGGCATCAGTCTGTTCCATATGGCTGAGTAGTTGGTAGCTGAGCAGATTGTTGTTGCTACTGCCTTGGCAGCCTGAGTTTACATACACACAATTACCTTTAGAAATATGTACACACCCTCACACACACCCAGACACACACACACATCACACACAAACACACACACGAGCCTTAGGCAAATTCAGCTAATAACAGGTTTTTCACTTAGTTGGCAGCTGTTTATTGTTTACTTTTGATGGGCGTGACGTTGTATCTGTATGTGGGCGTAAGTTTTGTATGCGTGTGCATGTGTATGGGTGTGAGCTTAAAAAAAATACTTAGCATCCTAAACAAAAATAGCATTTTGGGTTAAAAAATAACTTGGCCCTAATTCAATTCATAAACATAACAAATTTTATTAAAAGATTAAATTTATTTTCAGAAACAGCTACCTGGCTCACAAGCGGATAGACTGACAGATTTTATTTTAGTACCCATGGTGCCCGATTATGTTGGAATTAGGGACCAACTTGTTGTCTTAGGCAACTTTATTCTGCCTGCATTGTCTTGGCTTAGTTCAGTCAATTCTTCTTCCTTCTGGTTATCATGAGTTTGCTACAGGACTGAATTTTGACATTTCTCTGAATTAAATAAATTTTATACGTAATTGCTTAAATAGAATGCTTGACCTCGTTTTTGTCAATGACAATTCTGACTTTGAAATTTCTAGGGTATGTCCGCTCTCCTTAACCGAGGATCCGTACCATCCGACCTTACAAGTCGCTTTAAAATTTAATAATCCCTACCGATATTAGCGTCATGCTCATGCTTTTGGGTATCACTGTTTTGGTAAGTCTAATTTTATCGGTCTTAATAAATTTTTGTCCGAAATTAACTGGTTGCCTTTGTTGCCTACTGAGAACTTCGAACTTTCTATTACCAACTTCTATCGGGTTTTATACGATGCTTTTGAGTCCTCTGTCGTGACTCCTTTTTTAAAGCCACCTTAGTTTTTTACTACTACTCTGCCTTCTTTAAAAAATCGTAAGTCTTCTTTTTACAAAAAATTTAAGAAATCTGGATGTTATTTGAATCTTTCTAGGTTTACGGATAAAATTTTTTCACAAATAAAATTAATTTTTGTTGTATTAATGGTTCAAATACGGGTATATTATGTAGAGTATAAATTGGAAAAATTTCGCAGACTTCGCAAACTTCGCAACTTTGAAAATTCTACTAATCTCTAATATAATAATCCACTACTTTTCAGCCAAATCTTTGGAAAACGGCTTTGAAAGATTTTTTTGTTTCTAAAAAAAGCCAAAAAATTGGATTTTCTAAGCTTTCCAGCGTAAGTTTAGCTATTAATCCCAAACAGTTAAGGGTTCTAATAAATCAAAAAGTTGTTAAATTTAAAGTTCTAAATTTTTTCTAAATGTAATTGTATATAGATAGAACACGATTCACATTTTGGCAAAGCGTTACAAAATCTTCAATGGCATTTAATTCAGAATTTCAACATCATGTTTTTTGTGAGCAACGATTTTGATTGACTGTATTATATCGATAACTTGTAACTATATTTTTGCCTGCTGGCTCTCCGTTTTAACTTTCTACATCTTCAGGAATTTCGTGTTTTTATTCACAATATGCTGCCAATGTCCAGCACGCAATAACAACAAACTCAAGAACAAGTTAAAGTCTTCTATACATAAATTGTTTGCTTACGAGCTGCAAAATCGATAAAGCCAGCATACGCCGCGTATACGTAATGTGCACCCTAACACACACACACACACACATACACACTTGCGCAGCCATTCATTCAGTCCGTCATTCATTTTTTTTTTTTGCGGCTGCTGCAGACAAAATTTTGTTGCCCTTAGCTTTGCCTTACGGCATGTATAGCTGCATATTTAATACCCTGCAATCATGGAAATAGGGACATATTTTTTGAGGCTATAGGTATATGTTTCAGGCAGAATATATTTTTTTATAAAAAAAATCTACCATGTCAACGGATTACGTTTTAGCCAAATACTATATCTGATGACAGATCTAATCGTCATCCGGAAATAATTTGTTAGAAATTATAAATATTTTGATAAATGATACTAAAAGCCAATTTTTTTACTCAATTTTATGGTAAAGCTGTTTATAGTGAGATTTGTTTCTACAACTTTTCATATTTTTAATTTAAATTAAATTTATTTTACGAAAAATACAAATTTTTTGAGATGTTCCAAAAAAATAAAAATTAACAAATATCAAATTATATATTAATTGAATAAAATAGTAAATTATGTGTATATTTTTTATTTGTTTATTTATATTTTAGGAAAAATTTATTAAACAAAACATATTTAATAATCATTAACAAAAAAAATTTAATTATTTATTTACTATTGGGTTGCCCAAAAAGTAATTGCGGATTTTTCATATAGTCGGCGTTTATAATTTTTTTAACAGCTTGTGACTATTTAATTGTATTTTTTCTTTTGACATTTATTAGCTGTCACTATTAGCTTGCTTTAGAAAAAAAGTGCGCGTAATTTTGTTTACATTTGTTTGTTTGGCGCCCTTTTTACTATGGAGTCCACAAAAGAGTATTTCCGTCATATTTTATATTATTATTTCCGTAAAGGAAAAAACGCAGAGCAGGTTGCTAAAAAGTTACGTGATGTGTATGGTGATAAAGCCTTAAAAGAAAGACAGTGTCAATATTGGTCTTGCAAATTCCGTTCTGGAGATTTTTCACTTAAAGATGAGCCACGTTCAGGTCGGCCAAATGAAGTTGATGATGACCAAATCAAAGCATTAATCAAATTGGATCGTCATATAACTGAGCGTGAGATAGGAGAGAAGTTAAATATACCAAAATCAACCGTTCATTATCACATAAAAAGTCTTGGACTGGTGAAAAAGCTTGATATTTGGGTACCACATGAATTGAAAGAAATTCATTTAACAAACCGAATCAACGCTTGTGATATGCATCTTAAACGCAATGAATTCGATCCGTTTTTAAAGCGAATCATAACTGGAGATGAAAAATGGATTGTTTACAATAACGTTAATCGAAAACGATCATGGTCCAAGCATGGTGAACCAGCTCAAACCACTTCAAAGGCTGATATCCACCAAAAGAAGGTTATGCTGTCTGTTTGGTGGGATTGGAAGGGTGTGGTATATTTTGAGCTGCTTCCACGGAACCAAACGATTAATTCGGATGTTTACTGTCAACAACTGGACAAATTGAATGCAGCCATCAACGAGAAACGGCCAGAATTGATCAATCGTAAAGGTGTCATATTCCATCAGGACAACGCCAGACCACACACATCTTTGATGACCCGGCAAAAACTGAGAGAGCTTGGCTGGGAAGTTTTGATGCATCCACCATATAGCCCTGACCTTGCACCATCAGACTACTATTTATTTCGATCTTTGCAGAACTCCTTAAATGGTAAAACTTTCGGCAATGATGAGGCTATAAAATCGCACTTGGTTCAGTTTTTTGCAGATAAAGAAGTTCTATGAGCGTGGAATACAAAAATTGCCGGGAAGATGGCAAAAGGTTATCGAACAAAATGGAAATTATATATTTGATTAAAGTTCATTCTAAGTTTTATTAAAAATGCATTTACTTTCTTTTAAAAAATCCGCAATTACTTTTTGGGCAACCCAATACATTAAAAATATATTTATACGACAGAGGCGAAGAGAGCAGCGTGACGCTAACAAAGAGCATCGAGTAATTTGATCGTAATCAATCAGCTGAGCGAAAGAGAGAGTGAAGGCAGGCATACAGTCGCGGACATAAAATTAGTCAAAGCGTAGCATCGAACTTAATACTTGGTGCATTTCAAAATCTATCTATATATAGAAAAGAAGCTTATGTTTTCCGTGTTACGGATGTTTTCATGAACGCATCTATGAAGTTCAAATATAATTTTTGCGAGTGTTAGAAGTTGTCAATACGGAGGTTTTAAGCCTAATTTGTGAATATCGGTTTTTGTGGGTATATTGCCGTATATACAAAAATTGGTATTGTTGTTAATCAATGTTTGCGGTCCAACATCGTTTCAATTATTGAGAACAGTGAATGACGTATTGTGTGCAGCGTATCGAGAGGCATGTCAAAAATTGAATTTGTTGGAAAATGATTTGCACAGGGATCAAACTTTAGCAGATGCTGCTATTACTGCTCTTCCATATCATATTCTATTTGCGATTATTTTGGCAACATGTTTTCCATCAAATCCACCAGAATTGTGGATAAAATATCAAGATTATTTGTCAGAAGATATTTTGTTTCGAGTACGTCAAGTAAAACGTAATCCAGTGCCGGAAGTTTACAATGAAACTTTAATTCATATTGAAGATCTATGCTTGGCTATAGCTAATAAAGCATGAGGACAATTTGAAATGCCGTCTCCTAATCGATCAATACATGATGTATTTCAATTGGACGAAATGCAAAAAACGTGAAGATCGCAATGAACGTGAAAGAATTCGGTTAAGACATAACCGTGAACCGCGACATTCGACTAATAATGGTGCAAGTTTGAATCGAACTGCAAACTAATCTAAAAATGATATATTTTTTCAGATAAGCTAACTAGAGAAACTTACGATGTTTATTTACTTTAAGAGTATTCAAAAAGTTTGGGCAGGACAACGTCTGCCGGGCTCACTAGTAATTTATTAAAACAAATATATTTAATAGTTATTAACAAAAAAAAAAAAAAATATGTATTTCACTTAAAATATAATACTGCGGAGGCAAAGAGAGCAGCGCAACGCTAGCAGAGAGCAATGAGTAATGTGAGCTTCATCGATCAGCCGAACGAAAAAGAGAGTGAGGGCTGCAATACAGTCGTGGACATAAAATTAGTCAGAGCGTTCCATCGTTGCATTTAAAGATCACATGTCCCATTTTCAAAAAGTTTTAATATTTCATTTTTTTTTTTAATATTTATTATATAATAATACGAAGCATAATACTGCATACCTACAATTTTAATATGAATCAAACATAAAAAAATATCTATGATATTATCATAAAAACAAGCTTTTAAAAGCACGATATCAGCAGCTTTATTTCTGCATATTTTCTTGCTATTAAAATTCCTGGGATGCTTGATGGTGGCCCCCAAGGTTCCTGGTTTTTTTTTTTTAATATTTATTATACTTCGGGTATTAAAATATTCGCTAACGAAATAGCCACATTCATCTCCGTACAATTAACTGCGATTTAACACGCAACTTAAAGAGGAATTATGTTGCGGTAGTTGGAGTAATCAGGTACGCGCTGATAAATCCAACTACAAATAAAGATTGCCCAGCTACCTTATAAATAGCCACATTAATCCGCATGATTCTTTGAAAAAAAAATGGTCGCTATTTAGGAGCTGTTTTAGACTCAAAAATAAAACTTAAGCACCATTATGAATAAACTCAACGCTCTTGAAATTAGTACTCCTCACAATTCTCGAACAAAAGGGTGTTCTTTTTTTTTAATAATAAGAAAAATAGTTTCATTAATTTTTTATATTTGTTTTTCTTAAAGCTGGCCATTAAAAAAAATGTATAGAGTTAGATGTACAGATCATTTCAGCTGAGATTGGAACTCTTTAAAGCTATGAATTACAATTTTAAACGTATTGTCGTTGTGTAGTCATGGAAAGTAAATTAAAATACCTTGATCCCAAAAAATCAAATTTTTATTTTTGTACAAATTTATTTATTGTAACACTAGTCGAAAAATTTTACACTTTTTTTTCTCCAGAGATGAGACTAATATTTTATGTTAGAGCGATGTTTCAGCATTCAAAATCCGTTTTTTTTTTATTTTCGTCTTATAGCTCGTTTTTTTTCTAGGACTATTTTAGTGAAAAAGGAACTGTTTCAAAAATCGGTTGCGCATATGATGTCATGAATCATTAATGATTTAGTTTCATGGATTTTAAAATTAAGTCCTCTTGTTGCTCAAGATAAAAGTTTATCGATCATGTCCAAAATAAAAATAAATTATCGAGTGCCATCGAGTAGACCTTCCTAAAAAAAAAAGTTTTTTAGGATAAATAGGGGTAGAGAAACACGATAATGAAAACCTTATTTTTCTTAAGCACCGTTTTCGAGATATTTTCGAATAACATGTTTTTGTGCACTTGCTGTCAAATAGTAACATTTTTTTATTTAATATCTAAAAAAAGTGCCCAAAAACATGTTTTCGAATATACATCGCAGCTTAAGAAAAAAAAATGTTGCCATTTTCATATATCTCGACCCCAAATTACCCTAAAAGACACCTTTTTACGAAGGTTCTTTTTTCGTGTAAGCTATTGTTATTGTTAATACATAATAAATTAAAATGGCATATTATAAAACAAAAAAATTTTTACATTTTGTGGGGACATTTATTGTTAAAAGTTTTAGCATAAATTTTATTTAAAAATTGTTTTATAAACAATTTAAGAACTTAAGTAATTTCCCTTTAAAAAGTAAAAAATAATAAAATAAACTTAATGTTAAAGTACCTAAGAATCTATTAATAATTCTAAAAAAATACGTCGCGTTGGGGAACCGCTCCTAAACTAACAATTTATTTATTTTATTTCATACTTTTTATAGGTAGGTTAGGTTAAGTTAGACTTTAGTATATTATTATTATTTGAGACTCTATACGAGTATATTTGCAGACATTCGGTTATTCTCCCCACTTTCACTCCCCACAACTTTTAAAAGGCTCAACCGATTTTCATCAAACATGTCTAGGAACACTCGCACATAAGTCACCTTTAATATAAAAAAAATAAATTGAAATCACTGCATGCGTTCGGGAGTTATGATGCCACAGACAGACAGACAAACACGTCAAACTTATAACACCCCTCTTTTTGGGTCGGGGGTTAAAAATAGTCATTTATATGACAAATTTTAATAAATTAAATAAAACAAATATAGAATTACCTTCTTAAAATAAACTCAAATTGAGTATACCCAAAATTTGTTAAACTTGTATATAGCTAAAGGAAGAAGCTTGGCATTACCCTTATGTGAACCCATTAACAAACAATACGTTGATTTTTTTCACTTCTAAGCCATTAAACCATTTTTATCATACCTAAAGTACTTTTACAAAATTATGCATCATTCTTAAACTTTTTTCTCAAAAAAGTGTCTTTAGGGTATTACACAGTCGGCTACCGCTTCGCCTGATTCCCATTTTTCTTTTATTATTATGCCTGTGCGCCCTTATGAGTGCTGCATGTAATTTATGCCACGCCCCTGACATATAACGAAGCCAATAATACAGGAAATTATTATCACAAATTTTCGTTTCATATTTATTTTTCCGTCGTATCGTCGTCGTTTCGAATTTTCTGCTGGCTTTTCCTAACTTTGCTGCCGGCTTACCCCGCATAAAGTATATATTTTTATGGTTTTTCATATAAATATAAATTTTAAATGAAAATATTTTCTCGTACAACATTTTTGTGACTGTTTGACTGGGCACCCGCGGCTCATTGCTAACCAAATAGCAAATAATTCACTTTATTTTTTCCGTATATGCATAAATTTTTATTTTATTTCATTTCTTTTCAAAAGAAAGAAAATTTTTGTTTGTCGCATAGACAAAGTTCCAGCTGCTGTTGTTGTTGTTGTTGTTGCTGCCACATGTACTGACAACTTCATTTGGCATTGATTGACAATATTTGGCCTGTTGCCTGGGCGCGATGTGGCAACAACAACAACAACAACAACAGTAGCAAACAATGCACGAAAAACGGAAGCGCCAAAAGCAACAAACACACAGAGAGGATGTTGGAAACTTTTTATCAAGTTATTAACTTATCTAATTCGATTATGTACACATTGCGCCACTCTCTGACATGGCAAGCTTGGGGGTCTGTTTCTACCTCTGGTCGTGTCTGGTCTGATGTGTTGCCCCATATTTGGGTTTGGGACGGGGCACTGACACAACTTGATGCTTGCTGGCGTTTACGTTGTGCGGAATTCAATTAGGAATGTGGCACAACAACTACTACAATGGTTACAAAAAAGGAGCAATCAAAATGACAGACAAGCTATTATATCCACTGTGATGGGACCAGCTTACTTTCGAGCGCAAAAGTTCGCATACCCTAGTAAATATCATTATCTGGCTGAATTCGAATAATTGCAATTTCATTCGAAGGTCCGCTTGCGTATACGTAATCTTTAGGATTAACTTCGAATATTATTTCGATAAAGGCTTTCAAGTTTCTACGAAACCAGACTTGACACTAATGCTTGAAATTATTTAATACAATCGATACATCTGTAATGAGTCGATAGTGGGATACAGGTATCCAGGTTGAATGCTCCCCACCATGACTTCTGTAAAAGCTGTGGTGATGAAGAGGAGCTGGAGACAGTGGAATCACTTGTTCTGTCATTGCCCAGGGCTGGGCAGTAAAAGATTCAACTTCCTAGAGTCACATTTTTTTGGTGAGGTATCCGAGCTCTCGG
The DNA here is from genome assembly GCA_037043745.1 of Chymomyza amoena. Classification (NCBI taxonomy): domain Eukaryota; kingdom Metazoa; phylum Arthropoda; class Insecta; order Diptera; family Drosophilidae; genus Chymomyza; species Chymomyza amoena. The sequence goes on along the minus strand of JBAMAX010002344.1, from coordinate 8,308 downwards.
AACAGAGTCCAAAATGCCTTTTAAGGTTGATGCAGGCTGCCGGATGGCTTTCTCACCACATATAGGGGACCTCTCAAGTGGTATCACAACGGGCCTATTCTTGGCCTAAGTGACTGAAGTCCCAACTGCCTACCTAAGAGTCGATTGTTTCAATTGGCACGGATATATGTACGTTGGCAAGCGGTTGTGGCGATGAAGAGGTGCTGGAGGCAGTGGAAGACTTTTTCTGTCATTGCGCACGGATGGGCAGTAAAAGATTCAGGTTCCTAGAGTCACATTTTTTTGGTGAGGTATCCGAGCTCTCTGAACAGACTCCAAAATGCCTTTTAAGGTTGATTCGAGGCTGCCGGATGGCTTTCTCACCTCACATAGGGGACCTCTCAAGTGGTATCACAACGGGCCTGTTCTTGGCCTAAGTGAGTGAAGTCCCAACTGCCTCCTTAAGAGTCGATTGTTTCAACTGGCACGGATATGTGTTGGCAAGCGGTTGTGGCCATTTTATTTTTTAGGCGTCGTTCTGACCTTAGAGCGACTGTTGCCAAATTACCATCCCGAGTTACACCAAGTTTAAACGATAACCATTATCAAAATAAGTGATGACCATCTTGGCTTCATCGCTTCGTATAATAAGAGAAAGAAACGCTGATATAGGCCATAACACATCACCAGGATCCATAAAAGTCTGCAGGAGAGCCCAAGCCCGTGAGTAACACAGACGTGAGGCAGCCTTGAACTTGGCGAACTTCGCAGCAGGAACTTGTTCGTACTGGTTCCAACTGACCCGAAAGCTCAAAGATAGTTGGTTCGTAGACTGGGCTTCGCAACGTTCAGTATAAGATCCCAACTATGGACGGAAGATCATCCAGTAGCGACGAGACTGCATTTTTGGTTGAATGGCTTTATTAAGCAGGCCGAATCACGGCAGTTCATAGGACGCAGACCGACCTACACGGAGTCTATGGCCGCCAGAGCGCGCTTGTCGTCCATGCGACAGACATCTCTGCATAATCTTTGATGCCGGTATAGTGTTCGCTACCATTGGCTCATACGACTAGACGCCGCTGCTCTTAAAGTTCCGGTTCTGCTCGCAATAAGTCCGATTAGCAAACGTTAGATGTCCTTAAACTCAGAACCAAGCCAGCGCCCAAATACACCGATCAAAAATTTCCCAATTCGGATGCATACAACCACTACTAGGTATACGTAGCAAGGTTACAATGCGATGAAATTAACGCAAGTGCCAGTTCTAATATATTAACGAAATATTTAAAGCACCTCTAGGATATACATTCTATATATTTTAGTCGGAATCTTGAGAGCTTGTTCAAAGAATATTTCATTGCTCATATGAAGTATTTTGATATCTCAATTTAAATGCAAAATAAACTTGTAATACAATTTTTCTGCAGTTTTAAAGAACATTTCATCTTATTTATTAAGAAATATCAAGAATTTCGGACTTTAAATCGAAATACTTGATGTGATGTCGAAATTCTACATTTCAGGTTCTTCACTCGAATTGAGCGTGGATTTCCTAGTTTTCTGCTGTTTTAAAGAACATTTTATCCTTATTTATTAAGAAATAATGTTTTTCAATTCAAGAATTTCGGACTTAGAATCGAAATACTTGATGTGAAGATCGAAATTCTACAATTCCGGATTTTCGTTCTTCACCCAAATCACATGTGGATTTCCTAGTTTTAAGTACGAAATACTTCACTTTTGTTCTCAGTGTAGCGGGTGCCCCGAAACTGTTAAAGTGTCATATGACAATCATCTCTTTGTTATCTTCGTGCACGGTATCGATATTTCTTGCGAAGGCCATTGATTTTTTTTTTTTTCTTTGTTTTTTTATTGAATTCGCCAAACCGGCAATTAACGATGTCATTTGGCAGAACTATTATCACCAAAAGATGAATGAATGGAAACAATGCTCGTCTAGTGCGGGCTCGGACTATCGTGGATGATATATACACGGAAAGCGAGCATAAGTATACTCAATCTGGCTGACCAATAGCTCAAGGAACAAGTGAAATAAAAGTAGTTTCACTCGGATCAAAATCAACAACGTGACTGTACAAGCACGCGCTTGAAGGACAACTTCTTAGGCCTTTCTCCTTCTCCCGCGCCATCTTTTACGACCTAGTATTCTCGTTCCTTTACGACTTTCCTCCTTCGCCGTGCCTTCTCCTTCCCTGTACTCGTCCCTTTCTAACAGTCAAGTTAAAAGTCACAATGCCGCCTAAAGAGCGATATTATTTTGTAGCTAACTAAACAACATCGAAGCTATGGTAGACTAATGTAAGCCTTCCAGCTGGAGAGCTTTAGTTTTTTGAGACTAAAAAGTAACTGAGAGCGTAAAACGCTCTCTCAACAAGAGCCAAACTCACGACCCATCAACTTTGTGTTCGTTTTGCAACGTCATCACGGAATAGAATAATCAAACCAAACGTACCGAAACCAAAATTTTTCGTGCTTACAAAATTTCAAAGTTACTCCCACCACCTAAAAAGTTTTACTTAAAAAATTGTTTTTTTACCCAGTGCTTTTGTGTAAGGTAACCCCCACCTGAACAACTAGTTAAGATTACAAAAGCTACTATAAACACATTGTTAAATCCTTATAAGTCAAGAACATCAAGTTTGGTATTTTTTTCTTCCGCACACACCCACCAAATAATTGCAAAGCTCTATATTCTGTAAGGTAACCCCAGCTGAGCACCTAGTTAAGATTATGGGAGCTATGCTACACATATTTTCGACTCCTTGTAAGTGCAGGAACATTAAGTTTGTTATTTTCTTTTTAATTTTATAGCTCTACATATGACACAATGGCACAAAAAAAAATCGTCCGATTAATACCAAACCTTTACTTAATCGGACCACAAATATAATAGATAATAGCAAAGAGTATAGAACTACTACAGTAATTCTATATTCTTTTATAATAGTAATATAGGATTTTAGGGCCCGGGGAACGAATCGTAATGGTCAGCGTTAATGTTACCTAATCACAATCGATCCTTATTTCCTTATATTGGGTGGTTCACTAACCTATTTCGTTTGATGACAACAGCTGATCTTATTGAATTTTTTCGCAGTCAACGTCACACTTAACCGCTTTACCTTTATACCTTTATATATAGATAGCTGATATAGTAACGCTTTTTTGTAAAAAATTTCGTTAAATTTTTTGGAATAGTTTTTGTTTAGTGCCCTATCGAACAGGGAAGATCGAAAACAACATTTTCGGCAAATTTTGCTGTTTTACTATCAAAAGGGTAAAAAAGCAGTTCATGCAAGGCCAAAATTATGCGATGTGTACGGAGAAGATGTGTTAACCGAACGCCAATGCCAAAATTGATTTGCAAAATTTCGTTCCGGCAATTTCGATCTTAAGGATGCACCACGTCCTGAAAGGCCTCTTGAAGCCGACATGGATAAAAAAAAAGTCGTTGGTACATGTAAATCATCGATTAACAACTCGAGAGATTGCTGAGAGATTAAATTTGTCTAGCGTGACCGTTCTATAAGCACATGAAACGTCTAGGATTAATTTCGAAGCTTGACATATGGGTTCCTCATATTCTTACAGAACGAAATTTGCTTCGTCGCATTAACGACTGTGATTTGCCTATCAAACGTCAAAGAAGTGATCCATTTTTCAAGCGCGTGAATTGGGTTGCTTACAAGAATGTAAAGCGCTAGAGATCATGGTCTAAAAAGGATGAACCAGCTCAAACCACTTCGAAGGCCAAAAGTCACCAAAAAAAAGTTATGCTGTCTGCTTGATGGGATTTCAAAGGGATCGTTTATTTTGAGCTTTTGCTCGAAAATACCACGATAATTCTGGGCAAATTGAGTGATGCACTCAAACAGAAGAGGTTAGAATTGATCAATAGAAAAGGTGAAGTGTTCCACCAAGATAATGCGAGAGCTCGAACAAGTTTGATGAGTCTCCAAAAGCTTTTGTAGCTTAAATGGGATGTGCTACCATACCTACCATATTCTCCAGACTTAGCACATCCGGGCTATTACTTGTTCCGGTCTCTGCAAAATTTTTTGGCTGGGAGAACCTTTACCTCAAATAAGACGCGAAAAACCACTTGGACCAGTTTTTTGCCTACAGAATCAAAAATTTTATGAGCGTGGTATAAATCTCTTGCCAGAAAGATGGCAAAAGGTATTGGATCAAACTGAAAAATATATAGTTTCATAAAATGTTTTACACAATAAAAAATCGTATTTTAATTGCACTAAAAAAAACTAATTTACTTAGTGAACGACCCAATACTTACTATTTTTATGTTTTATATATACATGCTCGATAACATATGTGATGTTAGCTAACATTTATGTTTAGATTTAGTATTCATTTTAATAGTTGCTTAACAGTGGTGCTGAGTTTGCAGTTCTTATGCTATGTTTACATGATTTTAACGAAAATAGGATAAATTCAGTTGTTTGGCTCCAACAGTTAGTATTAAAACTTTAAATGGACTGAAGATTACGGCTCAAAACCTAAGTGAGATATAATCTTATATATTTTGTTTTTTAGCTATGTTAGAAGACTTCTTGCCTTAAAACTTGAAATAATTGCTTCAAATATAGTGCATCGCAAAGTCGACAATGCGCAACTTTCAAATTCGCCTTAGCATAGCATATAACATGCCCAGGAACTAAAATTTAGATATACTTGCAAGCGAATTAAAAAAAAATGATGTATAGATTATACTCATTTTTTTATTCTTTCAAAAAGTGGTACCCGCAACGACAGAGACCAATATTTTAATTTAATACCTGTGGCAATTTGAAATCATTATTTTTTTTTTGGTCATAGGCATGCAACTTTACGTACTAATTTATAAAGCTCAGAATCAAAAGAAATTATCGAAACTTACCAGTATTCAAATTAAACGTTGTCTTCAAATTTCTGGCCAGTATACTTTACGATCAGCAACTGCAAGTAATAAATAAGAAATAAAATTAAATTAAAATTGTATATGCATAGATCAATATAGATATAATAATTATTATATTATAATTAATTATTATATTATAATTATTGTTTTACAGCTGTTGAAATATTCATGTTTAGTATTTTAATATCCCTTCTTGTATTTCAACAATTAATAAAAATCTTTAAAATACTTTGTAAAATAATATATCAGTTTTATTTTATTAATAATTGTTAGCTATAACACCTTGTAGATAATCTACCAATATAATTTATATTTTGCACCTCAACTCCTTTCAGACTTCCAAAACTTTTTGCCCAACTTATAATACTTTGTACAATACGTGAAGAGTATTAAAAATGTATAAGACGCCAGCAGGCGTTTCTCGTCCAGCAAAAACGTGCTCTATTTGTTTGACCATCGAGTTGTTTGTCTGTCGGTCTGTCGCTCTGTCTTTTGTATCTGTCTGTTCTTTTTTATCTGTCCTTATGTCTGTCTTCTTCTATTTTGTATCCTAGCCTTGCTCTTTGCACTTGCTTTGTTGCCATTCTGCTGGTAAAAATTTTATGTGCTTTTTTGTTGTTGTCAGGCACAGCAAATTGTCTTTGTATTTTTATACTCTATAATCAGAGGGTTGAGGGTATTGTTGTTTGCTACAAGAAGGCGTGACAGACCGTAAATGTTTTATATCAATGTGATTCGCGTGACAATTGAGCCAAAGTTCGAATTCTGCCTTCATTCGCCCTTCTAAGGATTCAAAAAAAGTTTAACAAAAGATTTACCTTTAGATGCCCTTATCCCAAAAACTGTAACAATTTTAAGCTTTTATGGACTGTTTGAGCGGAAGATAGCAGCAAATAACAAATAACATGAATTATTTAATTGTAAACTAGTAGCATCAATAACATTAACATTAAATTATAACAGAATGCACAAATGTAATAAAAGAAACTCTGTTAGAAGCTAATTGATATGAAACATAACAGATGTAAGCCTTCTGCAACAATAATATGTCAATGTGAACAGATCTCTCCTCCGACATGTAACAAGAGGTGGAGAACTATCGATAGCACTATCGGCAATATCGATGCTAGATTTTAGCTAGGGGATCGGCACTATCGATGGTTGAGCACTATCGCGCTACCATCGCCAGCAGCCAGGCATTTACGATAGTGCCGATAGTGCTATCGATAGTTCTCACGATAGTTTTCACACCACCAAATAGTACAATTTGCGCGTTTGTTTGTGGCGTCTGCTAAAAAAAATATTTGTGAAAAAATTGTATTAAAACAGTGATACCTCAATAAAAAGAAATGGATCGCTTTCTTCAAAGAGGTATAATGCTTACTTTTAAAGTACAGTATCAACTCGGTAACCGCAACTAATAGAAATCTAGGCACTTATTGAGGAGGTTGCAACCACCGAGGAAAAATATATAACTAGAAACAACTCGATTATTGTTGTCTGCACTTTATTCTTATTATATGCTTATTAGATTCTTTCAGAAATAGGATAAAAAGATTACAATGCTATAGCATGATGTATTAGTGTTGCAAAAATCGAGGAATTGCGTCTATCGAGGGTTGCGATTACCGAGTTCATACTGTAGTTAGGAAGTATTTTGACTATGTGTCGAATTTAAGGTAAACGTCGGGACTCCCTCACACTCAGTGTGTCGAGGGCTGTAAAGGCAGGCATGCGATTGCAGCAGCACGGACTCGGGAGAAAGATTTGGCGACCGAGAGGCACACACAAAAAAAAAAATGTAAAATCTCACAAGTATGGAAATACTATGAAACTCGTCAGATGACAAAAAATTGGCAAAGTGCACTTTACTCCTTAACTGCGGAAAGGAGTACAAAGCCAGCGGAAATACTTCAAATTTGCACGATCATCTGAAAAGATTCTACCCTGGCTTGGAAAATCATTTCTCAGATTCCAGCACTCCAGCTGCAGGTATTTCGGTGAATACTGACAATATCGCATCGACAAGCGACAGTTGCAGATCGTCGATGCATTCTGTAGCTTCGCCCAATTGTTTCGGAGAGTACGTGCGTGGCAGCACAGATGGGATGAGGGAGACAGACACGGGCGTGTCACTCACCGATTTATCCCAGAGGCAAGTTTCGTGTTCAGGAGACGTGATTTTGGCTTCAACACACGTGTCGGATTCTTTCTGACTGGCCATGGATCGTTTAATGCTTTCCTGCATACAAGGCGCTTGAGCAACACTCCCGCGTGCTGGTGCGGCGCTGAGGTTGAGGATTGGCAACACATCCTTTGTGTATGCCCGCTGTATGCAGACGTGCGGTGCCTTGATGGACTAGGAATACATGAAGTGGATGGACACTGGAGTTTCCCTGGAGTGTTGGCGACACCTGAGAGGATGAGGCTGCTGGCAGCATTCGCCGAAGTCGTATTTATGCGGCGTCGGCTGATGATCGGACCACAGACGGCAGATGGGTGACCAGTCCTGTGCATTGGATGCCAAAACTGGCGGGGTTCCCCAAATCCGAGTCTGTCGGGACTGAAAGGGGAGGGCAAACCGAGCCCTTAATTTTGGTACCACGGGTTGAGTAAACGTCCAAGAGTGCTCTTTGAGGTAGGCCCCCTTGTGGGAACATCGTGGTGGCTGTGGTTGAAAACCAAATCGCGGGTAGAGTCAGCTTGACTCGGCGTGGTGTTGCGTTCTCAACCGGGTGCTGCTAGCCATAAAGCAGAAGAGATGATAGATACATCTCGCCCCTCACCAAGGGTGAATTGCATGCCCGACAACATGCATTCAAATTGGTACAAAAGAAATATCAGTATCGGCTGATAGATCTGAGGGGCGTTAGTTGGCGCATTATTCCAGACTCATTGTGTTATATGTTGCATATTTGAACACCGTGGTTTTAATCCCACAAGGGCATATACCACGTTAAATAAATTCCGGATAGATCTGGCTTTCATGTTTCGAAGAGGCGCACCAGGCTCAAAGAAGAAAATGTGAACATTCTTTAATTCTTGAACCAAAACTTTAAGATCAAAAAACATTGTCGTATATGAATTTTCTTGTTTAAAAATTAAACAAACTTTAAATTTAAAACCAAATATGTATATTATTGTGAATGGGACTATCGTCGACTATCGATAGTACTATCGTCAACTATCGATGGTTGTGAAATTACTAGCGTCGACTATCGATGGCGCCGACAATCGATAGTTCTCCACCTCTACATGTAACATAGTTTTAACATAAAATGTAAACTTAACATAAATCACTCAAGAAAGGTATTCACGTTAACAGCACGCAACAAAAGTGACTGCAGTGTATCTCTAGGTCGTCGGAGCTCAACTTTAAAGTATAGC
>JBAMAX010002343.1:0-186523 GCA_037043745.1 Chymomyza amoena | reverse complement strand
TGTTTCTCGACCCCAAATTGCCTTTAAAAATACTTTTTTAGAAAGGTTCACTCGACGACCCTTCAATTTGTAAACTAGTATAGTTTAATAATATTTTAAGTCTGATTAAATATTTGAATATCAATTATAATCGTTAAAAAAAAAATGGCAGCATTGGAACGGTTATTTAATTTTTATAATAAATGTAAAATATACCTAAAATGATTATTGACACTTTTTACATCGACTTTTATTTTATTTAATTTAAAATTTAATGTGAAAATAATATAATTTTAGGTACAAATTAAAAACCATGCCGACTTACCTGCTATAACATTGTAGAGTATATAAAGTTCAATATTATTGACAACTAGCTTTTTACACTCTACAAATAACACCAATAACCAATTTGGCTACAGGGTATCAAGCACTTAAAAAAAAAGCTTAAAAAACACTCGCACAAAAGAAAGAGATCAATTCTTGCTCTATGCACACACACACACACGCACCCGCGCTTGCACTTATTAGATTCACTGCACAAAAATAAAAAAAACAAAAAAATAAATAATATTTCACTCTAAGCCACTCGGATTGCACTATCACTAACTTCGGCATTGACACTTCGCGACGTCATTCGGTTTTCATGACGCGACTTTTTGGCCAAAGGAGCACCTCCCACGCACGCAACACGTAGCTGGCAGTGCAAACTAAACACATTTGCACATGCTTTAACTTTAATAATTAATTTATTACTTTAATGATAAAAGCACTGCCAACAATAAAGCGAATGTGTAAAGCAACGAACTTTAATAAAATTAATAATTTTCACTTTTGCAAAGCACCGTTATTTGGCAAAGCTAAAAATGCGCGGCAGCTACGTTTGTCGAGATCGCTGTGCCTTTCGATAACTAACTATCGACAACGATAACGACCAAACAGTGTTGCTGAAGTTGGGCTCAACACTCTGGCAGCCCAAGTGCTCAGATGTTTATTTCACTAACTATTTGAAAACATTGTAATGCTTTTATAGAACGCATAAACTTGTTTATTTTACATTAAACTGCAACGCGTGACCGACCGTGTCAAAGGCGTGATTTAGTGATTTTTATTCTCTTTTGTTTTACATATCTTCACTTAGCAAGCATGCTCCAGCATTGGAAGTAAGGTCGCGCATTGCTCAGGTCCATTTTGTATTTCCCTAAAAATAAAGAGCCTGCTGGCTCTGACAGAATTTTTGGAAACAAGCTGCTATTCGAAAAAGTGGATACATTTTTATGAAACTCTGCAGAAATGTATTTATAATACTTTAATATCAATTATCGGCGAACTATCATTTGTTCAAAATAATGCCCCATCCATTAGTATTCAGTAATAGATCACGAATTTGTACTGTTGAACATAAAGACCCAATGCATTTAAAGGACAAACTTAAGCTTGGAAAATATATTTATTTTTAAAATATTAACATTGAAACATTAAAATACTGGCAATATTTGTAGTTTACAGATTTTTTCAAACTGTTTAGAGACTTGTTAAACTTATGATGATACTCAAATACACACAATTCCCGTCAAACCTTAAGATTTAGCTAAGTACAGTCACTCCCAAACTGCAACGCAGACCAAAAGCAAAACTCTTACTTATAAAGTTTAACGCACATATACCACAAATATAATTTAGCGAATTTTTCCAAATCTAACACTTTAATACACAAATTTAATTTCACAGATTTCCGTTTTTAAGTTATTTTCAGTTTGGTTACTGTTTTACAGTTTTACACACATCAGCCGCATTATCCGGCTTATCGCTGCATATATTTGCGCCCTCAGCGCTTGAATCCTTGCGTGGTGTGCACATGACTACACTACTGTCGCTGCTTTCGCTGCTGGAATCACCTACATTTAAATCGACAGCCAATGTCTCTGCCGGTGGTGGCGGTGGTGCCACTAATAAAGGTGGAGGCGTGGGCGCCGAGATGCAAATGCGTTTAGAGGGCGGAGCTGCAGTTTGACCCAGGCGTGCATTCGTAAGTGTGGTGCCAGGTGCTACTACGTCAAAGGACATAAGCTCGCCAAAGTAAACATGCTGAATGACAGGAAACTTGGAGAGTATCTAAAGTAAACAAAAAAAGCAGGCTTAGAAAACTATGTTTTAAATTGGAACAGAGCAAACTTGCCTCTTTTTGATACATTTTGACCAGACCCGCATTGATTTTGATCCAGGAAGGTACAGCGGAAATGCTCCACAATTGATTTGAATGCTCGCCAAAGTGGCCAGTCTTAACCTTGCAGATATAGTCAATGCAGCTGATGAACATGTAATGATCTTTGTAGTCATCGATCACCTGCTTGTCTACAAACTTGACGGGATCAAAAGGACTTTTTACTAAAAGAGAGTGGGCATAAGTATGTATGTCAGTGCTAAGTTGATGCGACTACAACTCACATGCCAATTGTGCGCTGCCCCAAACAAAAGGCACAAACTGATAGTCGTCCAGCGACCAAACGCCCTGACTGCCTGCCGGTTCCATATTATAAGTGCGCTGTAACTGCCGTACGAACTCCAAATATCGATTAAATAAACGCAAAGCGGCAGCAACAATATCCTGCTCCAGAAATATTTCCGCCTTGAACAGAGCGCATAGGAAAAACAAAAACGACAGCTCGTGTCCTGTGCCATAATCTATGCGTGTGGCATTGCCAAAGGACTCCATCAAATATTGTTGCAGTTCATGCAAATACTTATGCTTGTGCTCGGGTAATGACTGTGACAACAATTCTGTCATATGCTGCTGCATATCCTGTGACCAGTCGCGGTAAGCCATATTGCCAAATCTTTGCGGCTGATCCAATGGTGGATGGCGCTCCACTAGGCTTTGCAGCGTATCAAATATTTTGAGAAACTTACGCAGCACATCGGATTCGTACATCTCATCCGTAGTGCGTATGCCTTGTATGGCGGAACTGGTGCCATTGATGTAACCAATAAGGTCATGATAGGCGCGGGAACGCTGCCAAACAGCTACATCAGCCAGGCCATGAACCTTTTTCTCTATAATCGGCGCATTACCTAAAAACGAGTTTGATTTAGTTACTTTTTGATGTCAGCCGCTTTTAAAGCTTACCTGCTTCACTGAGCCTAACTGCGCTGGCATCTGCCATACTTTAACTTGCCAATTTAAATTATTTAGTTTAGTTTAATGCGGAATTTACAATTTTGTCAAAACAGCTATATCACTATCGATAAAGTGGACTGGCTTGCTATCGATATATGCGCAAGTTGGCAGCAACGTTTTTTTGCCGCCAGCTTGCCAACTTGCACATCACTAAAAACGCACGTCAACAAAAACTATTTGCCGGCTGTTGCTTTTCGTTAAAACTAATTATTTGTGTGTTTTAATAGTTTAAATAGTTTTAAACTTTTGTAAACATGATTGAAACGTTGTACGGCCTGCCTTTTCATATATTAGTGCCGCCCAATATTAAGGTGCGACGTTTGTCAATACCTACGCCCTCGCCCATGGCCATGTTTTCGGTGGTGTTGCTTTCTTACTTTTTGGTTACTGGAGGTATGTACATAACTATATATAAAACATTTTAAACTTTAAAAAATTTTAATTTTAGGCATTATCTATGACGTCATAGTAGAACCACCCAGCGTGGGCGCTACGGTAGACGAACATGGACATTCTCGTCCTGTAGCCTTTATGCCGTATCGCGTTAATGGACAGTATATAATGGAAGGTCTGGCCAGCAGTTTTCTGTTTACCATTGGCGGCTTGGGTTTTATTATAATGGATCAAACTCATACACCTGGCAAAACAAATCTCAATCGTCTATTGCTTACCGCCATGGGCTTTATATTCATATTGGTTTCGTTCTTTACCACTTGGCTCTTTATGCGCATGAAGTTGCCCAGCTATTTGCAGCCTTAGAGGAGAAGACTCTTAAGTTGCTTGCCAGGAATCTCTCTCTGAATTAGTATTGCAATGTCATGTTCAGTTTATACTTTAAAGTTTAAGTGCACATAACGCTTTTAGCGTATCTTTAAATATGATTTACTGCTTTAATTATATTAGTATTAAAATCCTGTGAAAAATTAAAAATTTATGTTCGTAAATGATTGTAAGATTTTTATGTAAGGAAGATGAGAGAACGAATGTATATTTAGGAAGGATTCTTAAATTGCAATTGAAGGTTCAGTTTATTCTTATAATATCATAAGCATAAAAGAAACGATTTGATCATTATGCTGCCGTAAGGAATTAGATTTGTATGAAAAGTAGCTTTGGATATAATATAAGAATCTCAAATTGTTCAAGACCCTTTTGTTAATGCCTTGATGCCTTCATTCAAAGGCACCAATGAGTTTTCCAAGACTACTGTCTTATTTTCCTTATAGTCAATTGGTTTGCGTATGCGCTTGCCTAATCTTTAACCTTAGCGACTTGTCCAGCCTTTTTTACTAGAGCGTAGCGTTATCGGGTTTTGACCTAAATTTTAGGATTTACCATATTCATAAGTCTGGACCGGTTTCCACTCCTTTATCTTAGCTTCCTCTAAGTTTTCCATTACTATCAAAACTTTAATGTGTAGGGTTTCACCTAGTCGACATGGCCTCCTTGTATTTTGAACATTTCTTCAAAACAAACACTTTTTGGCGTCCCGTACAAAAATAGTTCTTTAGTCTCCGCCGCGCCATCGAAACGAACACAACAAACGCGCACTTGTTTATAGATACGGAATTATAGCATATATGTATCTGAAAAATTTAAGAACTAAAGCTATTTTTATGCCACAAATATTGCCTTTATATGCAAACCCAGCGAACAAACAATTCCCTGTGAAATCTTAACCATATCTTAATAATTTCAAGTGGATATTAAATTTGAACAAATTCTATACCAAGTGATGTAACAGCTTGCCAAAGTAGCAAATACAATTAATTAAATATTTCAAAGCGTTTGTGAATGTTTACTAATGCGCCATAGATAGAGCAAGAGATTCTCTCCCACGTTTGTTTATCAAAACAAATCCAATACTCTCGCGAAGATGTCCAAAAAGTGCAACGTGCGCACGCTCAGCGATAGCGCTCTCGCGGAGCTGGCCAATTTGCTGGTCTCCACTATAAGCTATGCGCAATATGCGCCAGATGTGCAGCTGGACATCAACATAGTTATGGTAGATCTTAACGAATATCTGACGAATTTGGGCGCCACGCCAAACATTTATCAGGATTTGTTGCGTGTTATACTCAGCTCGGATTATTTGGATGCTAATATGCGTTTTACTTGCCTGCAAATGTTGCTCAACTGCGGTGTTACCTTTCTGGTAACCGAAGTCTTTCCCTTCAGCTACTATGAAAAGATCTTGCAGGTTATAGCTGCGCAGGGCGCGGGTCTGCGCATGTTGAACCTCAAAGGCATCTGGGTCAAGGAGGAGCACATGCATTATATGTACGCCATAGTGCGTAGCTGCAAACAATTGACCAAGCTCTATGTGCCTTACATAGCCAATGATCAGCTTTTAGAGGAAATCTCCAAGTGCTGTCCGCGCATGCAAATACTGGATATATCGGGTGAAACGGATATAACCGAAATTGGCATAGATCATTTGAGCAAAGGCGTTTGCGCTTCAACGCTTACAGTAGTGGATGTGGGCATGCCTGGTGAGGAAAATATATGTTACTCGGATATAGCACTCATACTGGAACACTGCTCGCGCGTGGAAACTCTCTCTACTTACTCCTTTGTGGGCGCGGCGCTCAAATTTATATACGATAATATAGACACTCATTTTAAGTGCAGTTTAAAGTATATACATGACACCGCCACAGATGAGCCTACACTGCAAGTGATTATGTCCACCTGCCCACGTTTGGAGACTTTATATTTAGACTCACCCAAAACGGGCTGCTTAAGAGCTTTACATACAAAAAATTTACGCAAGCTGAAAATTTATAGATTTATTGTGTCTGAACTGCTGCCACTGTTGGAACGACCTATTGGACGTAATCTACGGCATCTCACCATGATTAAGGGCACTGGAAATTTGGATATCAGCAAGCTGGCGCGTTTGTGCCCTTCGTTAATAGACTTGGACTGCTATATGATAGATAGTTTGACATTTGCGACGGGACAAACAAGTTTTCAGCAGCTGGAAGGTCTGGAGATACTCAGCTGTAGCATTATGAACAGCGCGCTGAAGGCGTTTTTGTGCGTCTCAACGTATCTAAAGCGTTTGGCGGTGGATACTGTTGATCTGACGGATGACGATATAATAAGGTAGCTGATAAAGTAGGGCTGCGAATGTTTAGGCGAATCTGCAGCCTCTACTCAAGTACAAGTTAAGTGATGAACCTCCTTTTATTTCTCATAGCGTATTCATGCAACACGACTTTAATGTGTTGGAGGATATTTGGTTTACACTAGCGCCGGATTTGACTGTGCAATCTGTGGAGGTAAGAGATTGTAAATGTACAAAAATTAAGCTACTAAAATGCTTCTTGCAGATACTTATGGACAGCTGCCCGGAGCTGCAATCTGTGGGCCAATTGACAGGCTGGTCTTTAACTCCCGACGACTTGGCTCTAGTGCGCGGTTTACTCAAAAGCGGAAATTCTAGTCTAGTACTGACACCAAACGGTTTTACAGCTTGAGTATTTATTGCAGTGTATTTTAATGTTCTATTGTCTAATACAAGTGCAACACATTAAAATATGCATTTTAAATGTTAAAAAGCGCCTTCAATTAAGCTTATCAGTGTGCTTTCATTAATATTAATTAAAATATTTGTTATTTACAGCGCCTGCAATAACATTGGTTTGGATAAATGCGCCGCAACAGTTGCGTCTAGCGGAGGAAACCTTTTTGTAAAGCAACAAAATATGTGTTATGTATTGTAATTTGCTTGTGATATTAATGCAATAAAGTTTGTTTTAATTATTAGAAGTGTGCAAGCCTTGTAACTTAAATAAATTTGTTAATTTTCATTCAAAAATACGTTTAAATATGCTTAAATTTGAAGTATTGCGCTGCCTTGGTATTTTTGGTGCTGCCAACTTGGTAAATAATAAAAAAGTTGGCACTGCGCGCACAGCTGTTGTCAAGAGTTGCCGTGCTGCTGCAACAAATACACACATTTTAGCTGCATAAATTAATCACAGAAAATGCACAAAAAAGCAGTTAAATGCATAATAATCAAATTAAAAACTTTAAATACTAATTTAAAAATGTGAAGGCAGTGCTGTGCTAAGCTAGTTAAAGCGCTGCACTTAATTAGTTGGGCGGCTTGACAGCCCTTCCAAGTTATACCTTTTGTGCAAAAAAAAGAGCCAGAAAATGGTCTGATTTTTAGAGAACGCAAGAGAATTTATTTACGAATCTCATTAACAATTAAATAATATTGCATTTGAAAATACAAAATTTATAGTCTTAAATACTTTGTACAAGCTAGCGCTAGTTGTCGCCGCGTTTTTGACTATGAAAAACTATAAAATTAAAAAGAAACTTACGCAGACGTCAGTAGCGCCACAGCAGCAGCCAGAATAGTCCACAACGCAAATTTATTGTTGCACGCTCCGAAATTAATTAATATTTATACTATTGTGTGTTTGTGCAAATTAATGACAATTTTTGCGGCTACTGGGCCGTTGTCATGCATTTTGTTACACAGCAGCGGCAACATAGTAACCAACAACAACAGCAGCAGCAACTACAACAAAAGTCAACGCCATCATCATCATCGTCGAACTCATCATTACCATCAATTGCTTCTGCCAGCACAGCAGCTACATCCTCTGCAACACGTTTTGTGACCTTGTGCAAATCTTCCAGTCAAGGTGCATTGCCCAAATCTTTGGCCACAGCACACAATTATTTTGGCAGCTTTAGGACCAGTTCGTCAACAACAACAACAGCAATCCAACAGCGACATAAACGCACTGCCAGCCTCAATTCAACGCCCATGTAAGTTGTTTATTTTAAGTTTTGGGCAGTTTTTATAAAGGTTGGTGCTAGGATCTACTTTATAAAAGCTGCCTTAGACAGTTTTTAACTACTTTAATATTCCAACTATTTAAGATTTGGTGTAGGTTAGCTTGCTGGTTTGCATGCCAAGACATATTGCATGTTGTTTTCTTAAATATTTTTGATAAAAACAAACCTTTTGCCTTGTATGCTGCTCATATATGTTTGTAGTTAGTTCCGATAGTTCTTTACGTTTTTCATATAGTCATAGTCGAAATTGTCAGCCAATTCCCATTTTTTTAGTACCCACCACCAGCCCAGTATATATATGCATTGTATCTATAGAATTTTATTGGAGCATGTCAATGGAGCGTGCCGGTAGGCTGCGCAGCGCTGATAAAGAAATCGATAGATGTTTGCCTTAGGTACAAATGACTAGCCTTTGACCTAAGTAAAGGTGCTTAAGGATTTAAAGGACTTAAGTGACTTGCGTATAACGTAGCTGGTCGGTCTATAGATTTAGCTATGCAAATAATAAATGACTTGTTTGCATAAAATTTGGAACATCTTACAGCACATTCTTAAAGCTAGAAACTATTTTGCAAATTGGAAAGCACTTTATAGTAAGTATATGATAGCATTTTAAATACAATATAAATAACTCCCGCAATAAAACCTTTTTGCCATTTTTAAAGCTGTTTGAAATAAAAAAATCGCACTATAATTCTTACAGGTGCTTAAAAAAATATGTTAAATTTCTCACAGCAGTCTATTATACAAATTTTATAAATTTCTCATGAGTTCCAGACTCACCACTTTGGTATAAGTTCTTAATATTTCCCAACTATTCTCAAGCGAATAGCGCCCTCTTTCGGAAAAGTCCGAGTTTTTACTAAATATCTTTTACTACCCGTATGACATTTCATGTTTTTAAAGTCAAAAAATGGCGGACGTAAAGTCGGGCGCGGACGACTTTAGGATGCCCTGTACCACTAGCTTGTAATAAAGTCCAATTTCTTCACAAAAAACCAAAAACAGAAGAATTTTTAAGCAAAATTTTTTTTTTTACTGATCGTTCCTATGGGAGCTATATGATATAGTCAACCGATTTCAATAAAATTTGACACAGTGCTTTAATACCTTAAAAATGATCTGAATGCCACATTTATTTCAAATATCTTTACAAACGAAACACATCGAATTTTGTATAAAAAACGTTTTTTTGGACCGATTGGTCCTATGGGAGCTATATGATCTAATCAAACGATTTGGATTAAATTTAGTACAGTGCTTAGGAACTATAAAAAACTCACGAATGTCAAATTTGGTCCCAATATCTTAACAAACAAACGAAATACAACAAATTTTGTTAAAAAATCAATTTTTTGGAAGATCGGCCCTATGGGAGCTATATGATATAGTCAACCGATTTTGTTCAAATTTGGCACATTGCTAAGTGCTCTAAAAAATTTCAAAACGCCAAATCTGGTTACGATATCTTTATTAAAAAACGAAATATAGCGAATTTTTCTTTAAAAAAGTTATTTTGGCCGATCGGTCCTATGGGAACTATATGATATAGTCAACCGATTTTGATTAAATTTGGTACAGTGATAGGGAACTATAAACAAAAACTTTCGAATACCAAATTTTGGTTACGATATCTTCATAAACAAAAGAATTATCCATCTAAAACTTTTTTTTTTGTCGATGGAATTTCAATTTCCTTGTTTACAATAAGCGTCGTAACTTAAGCATTTATCGACCGATTTTAATAAACCATGACTTTTCTTACTCGTAATTAATATTTCTTTAAGATTAAATGTAAAAAAGTAAAGGTGTTATAACAAAATGTTTTATAAAAATGACTTCAAAGTGTGAAAAACGAAAAAAAAAAAGTGTAAATCTTAGATAACTTTTAAAAAATCTCGTATTTGCTTTGTATGAAGTATAAACAAGTGTATATCATCTTAAAGCTTAAATCTTCTTCTTTCCAAAACCGTAAAGCAATCAAAAATCTGTTGAAAAATGGCGACGTAGTGATTGTGGGAGTGATCGCAGTACCCGAAAAACGGTTTTTAAGCAATAACTTGCGATTTTGGGGGTGTTAGACAATTTTGAAACACACTATCGTGATCTACTGGTCAAGACCTACAACGTACACTAGGTCACTTGAAAAGTTCTAAATCAATGTTGTACAGTGTTATTAAATATCCGAGTTATTACTAACCATCAGTTAGTTCACGAATTTGAAGCCAATTAATCGGTAGCTCAAATTTCAAACAATCGATAGACCACCCTGCATATAAGTAAAAACAAATGAAAACAAGTTTAGGTGTTGTTTTTGTGGCATTTTCGATTATACTATTTTAGCTTTAACTTTTAATTTCTAGATTTCCATAAATTTTGAGTGCATGAATTGTAACTATTTCTGCAACCGATAGTTGATTCAATTTAAAAATAATCGATAAAAACAGTTTTGATATCTATGCACATAAGCAGCAAAGAAACCAACATTTTAAGATACAAAATCTTTCGAACTATATTTTTTTTTGAGCAAACCGCTTCTGTTATACGGAACTGAAATTCCTCGAAAGTGATATCGTTTAATACTTTGGAATGCACCTGGATAGAAGACTTACATAGAAGGCGCATATAAAAGCCAAATTCTCAACTCAGTCTCGAGAATAAAGTACAATTTTACAAGGCCTTTCTAAAACCTATCTGACGAGATTTATTCGACGAACATTTTCGTTGACAATTGTTTTAGTTTTTGGGCAACAATTGCCAAAGAGAATGTTTTACGAATATATCTCAAAAACACAGTGCTCATGAAAAAAAAATTGTTTCCATTTTCGTGTTTGTCGACTCATAAATACCCTAAAAAATACTTTTTTTCGAAAGTTCACTCGATGATCCTTATATTTGTAAACTAGTGTTATTGGAACATAGCAATAATCTAGCCAAAAATTTAGCAGATAATAGCTAGACTGAATAGATTTCATGTACTTCATCTCTCATTGGACTTTAATTTAAAATCAATTTATATATAATTACTAGTTCACATAGCACTAGTCTCAATAAAACCCCTGTTATTGCTTAAACATTTTTATATAATTAACTAAATATTTTTGACAGATTGTAAATAAAAATTGAAAAATAAATCAAAAAAAAAAATCTATTATTGGAAGAAACATTTAAAGCTGAAGAAGTGAAGATATCTTACAAAAGAGTCCCAGTCAGTAAACGTTTAGTCCCAGTCGCGAAAAATCTCGTCAGACCTGGCGCACATTTTAATCATATTTTTTTTTAGATACAGACTTCCAGATATAGGTTATGCGTCTAGACTCTAGAGCGTCAGACAAGAAGACTGACATTGCTTTATCCATTTTGTTGCTACTGTCAACTAGTCTAAAAATCAAATACCGTCATAAACGGCGACTAATTTTTAAAAATTAATTTCCCAAAAATTTTCAACCTAAAAAAACACCCTATACCATATTTACTGTCATTGTAATAAATCAAACACATTTGTCTGTAAAAGGAAACTAACGAGCTTAAAAGTTTAAGGAAAGTGTTGCAAAAAAATTTTATCAACACCAATTTCCTAGATCTCTAATAGTTTTGAAAGTTTTGCGAAAAAAACTTAAGATTAGCACTGCTGGCTATCAACCGAAATGCAGGGTATCCAATAGTTCCATTAACTTTTAAAAATAGTTAATGGAATTTTAGCGCAAAACTTTCGCTTAACTTTGCTAGTTAAAAATAGTTCCTGTAGTTGCATTTAATATTGATGGAAGTTAGTTGAATAAGCTTCAAGTGGATTAATTCATATATTTATATAAAGCTTATGTGCTTATGACTTACAAAAAGAGATATATAAAATGGAGTGCTCACTTTTTCCATCGAAGTTGTGCATTTTGGTAGATAAAAGGAAACTGACGTGACACGATTTTTAACTCAACGAAAATAAGTCCAATAATGAGTTTTTTTTAATACTTCACATTTGTGTGAAGTTTGATTTAAATAGGTCCAAAATATCATATAGCTACCATACAAAAATTTAGCCCAATTAGCTACACTTTCTATGCCATCGTCTATTACTAGTGTAGGATCTACGGGGGTTTTCATTTGTGCCCCCTTACACTACAAATTGAAAAACATCTCTTTGGGCAAATCCTGGATCCGCGCCTGTCTGACCATTCTAGCTATCAATTATTTGTATGACGATGAATTTTCCTGCTCATATTGAGGTGAAACTTTAACAGCAATAAGGATAAGGGCGCAAAGAACTATTTACTTGTTGGATTCAGATAAAAAATTCAGTAATGGGTTTCAACTTTTCTTTTTACAGTGTGATTTCTGACTTGAGTATTATAAACAAGAGCTGGGATTGTGAGAGAAATTCTGTGAGAGTTCGGCTCCATGAATATTCTTGATTATATAGTACATAATCGCCAGCGGGCGATCTTGACACTTCTAACGACACCTCACGTGCTGAACTTGATTACTTGAGTAGTATAAACTAGAGATGGCATTATGGTAGAAACTCTCAAAGAATTAAGCTTTATTATTTTTTTCGATTATTCATAATCGGCGCTTCCAGCGATACCTCACATATTGAATTATGATAAATGGCTAAGAAGTTATGAAGGAACAGATGAACATCATACATTTAAGAATAAAAATACATCAAATTGGATAAAAATTCCGAGAACTTTTTGATTAATGGATCTAAAACATAATCCTCTCTCTTGGTTTTCCAAATTCAGCTGATATTTTTAGAACGTTCTAAGAAAATTAAAAATCTGAGCAGTTTATCAAACATCGATAGACCCACAAAAATTCTGTAGAACCACAAAATTAACTTACTGAATCCTTCCTCTTGCTTTCCAAAGTAGGGTCATAACATTTTTAAAAAGTTTGAAATAATTTAAAAATCGATGCTGTAATATTAATAGTCCTAAAAAAATACAGTAGAACCATAAAAAATATGCTTCGAAAATTCTACAAATTGCGCCTACTTTTGGAAGTCCCATTACATTTTTTAGATATTCGTACAAATTTCGTAGAAGACAAATTTCGTTTAACTTAAGAAATTTAATACTCCTAACGCTAGTTCCAAAAAATTTTGGTAGACCCCAAAAAAAAACTTCTTCCAAAATCCTAAAAATTACGCCTACTTTAGGAAATCCCATAAAAATTTGTTTAAAAATCGTGCAAATTTCTTAGAAGACAAGTGCATTGACAGTTTAGTTTCCCTTAAGAAATGTAATACTCCTAACGACTGGGAACGCATATTAATTTCCAGCAAATTAAAACTAGATTGTTTGGAGATTTCCATCTGCGCTGTAGAAGCTAACTGAATTCCTTTCACTTGCAGCCAAGTTTACAAATCGATTACAAAACAGCTGCCTATATATATCGTAGTAAATAACAATATTTGTTGTACTATATATACCAAATAAAAGTCTTATTTGCATAACACTCTGAAAAACTCCCATTTCCAGCCCCCTTTTATAATTTAAACAAGACTCAGTGAAGCGTATGTCATGCAACGTCATTGCCGAATGTGGAAGAGTCAGTCGTAGAGTCGTCTATTCCTCTATAGACTCTATATAGATGGCGCACGCTCTACAACAAACAAAACAAAAGCCTTTTCATTCGTTTTGTGTTTATTATTGTTTGTTGTTAGTAGTATACCCTATATTTGAAAGGGTAGGGGTTATATTAGGTTTATGCGAATAAAAGGAGTGTGGCAGAGTTGATAGATACCGATTATGGTATACACTGTAGAATGGTTTATTCATTAGGTTAAAACGTAGCTTGAAGCTTGAGTTCTAACCTTTAACGCGAAATAGTTTGGTGTTCACTCTCTCTACTATTCCCGGCACAAGAGTATTTTGTCCAAATTAAAAAATTTCTCAGTCCAAGTAAGTTTTATTGATTCCAAAGATCGTGTAAATTGTACTTCTTTCAAAAATATAAATTTATTTATTTTACGTACTTTGTTTTCGAATAAAAGACTTTCTTTCGAAAATTGACGTGTTTATGGAAATTTGACCAGATTGGTGTAATAAATAAATCATGGGGAGAAAGAAGTAGAAAATATGTAAGTTTTCTTGGGAACAAAAAATTTCAATAATTATATTTTTGAAAAAAATTATCGCAAAAAAATTTGCAACCCTTTCGAAACCATATTTATTAATGTACTTCAAATTAAAGCCATATCGAATTTGTGGTAATTTTTCGAATACTTATTTGTTATTTAGATTGTCCGTTTTACCGAAATTTGTTAAAAGAAAGAAGATCATCACATCAAAAAACAATTCTTTCGAGGATCGCCATGTTTGAGCAAATTCGACCAGATTTGTGTAATAAATAAATCCAGGGGGGAAAAGAAGTAGAAAATAAGTTTCCTTGGGATCAAAAAATTTCAAAATTTAAACTAAAAATTTAAATAAAGAAAATTTGAAAAAATTTGCAACCCTTTCGAAATCATATTTAATAATATTAGCTTTACATTTAAACCATTTCCAATGTGTCGTACTTTTTCGAATATTTATTTGTTATATAGATTGTTTGTTGAACTAAAATTTATTAGAAGAAGAAAGATTATAACTTAAAAAAATAGTTCGTAGTATAAAAAATTCGCTTTAGAATTTTGAACAGTTCCTTGGCCTATGTGTTTTTGGCGAAAAAAAATGTGGGAACGAACTGTGAATGTCAAAAAGGTCAAAGAACTGGGCTAATTAATCAGAAAATTAAGGAACGATTAGTTTCTAAGCAGGAAGAAATAAAATTCACAAAAAAGTAAGAAAAAGACCAAAGTAGCTAAAAATAAACTAAGAGAGCTATTAGTAACAAAACGATTAGTTTGAAAGTGAAAAGGCACAAAGTAATTGGATAATTTCTTAGAAAAAAAAACCAATCCAACGATTAGTTTCTAGCTGAAAAGCAGTTAAGAGAACGACTCTTTTCTAATTGGCAAGGAGCGGAGTAAAGGATAAGTTCTTAAGTAAATAGGTTCTTAGGAAACGTACTATAAGTGATAAGAAATTAAAGAAACGACTAGTCAAAGTGAAATTAAATATTTGGAACTAAGGGTATGATAAATTTCTAAGTGTAAAGAAACTAAGTGAACGATTAGTCCTTACATAAAAAAAGACACCATATAAACGATGTGTCCTTACATAAAAAAACACTAAGGAACAATTACATAAAGTAATAGAGAAACGTTTTGGGTCTTAAGTGAAAAGGAACAAAAGCAATAAATATCACTTAAATAAAACGAATTCTAAGTAAACAATTTTTTTCCCCTTTTTTCACCCCAATACTTATACTTCAACTAGCATATATAGATACAATCTAAAGAGTTTTAGCTTACCTAAAAGAATCTAGGCAAATGGAACGATAATTTTTTTTTTTTTAACTGACTAAGCAAATGATTAGTTTTTTTATGTGAAAATAAACAAAACGAACGACTCCTTAGCCATTTTAAATGAAAAGTATTTGAGAAAGTAGTTTTAACATGAAAATTACTAAGTGAATGATTACATTTGAATTATAATAAAAAGAACGATTAGTTTCTGTTGGAAAACTATTAATCGTAGAAAAGTGAAAAGAAAACACGTTCACAAAGTAAAATTTAGTACTATGCTCAGATAACAATTATTGTTAAAAAAATAAAAACGATTTTCGAAAAAACTAACCGGCTGTGAGATATTTGCAAATTATTTGATCGCGATTTCCAACTTTTAACTTCAAACAGGCTTGAACCAATAACTTAGAACCTTGATTAAAGTCTTTTTAGATAGACAACTTTATTCGCAATAATTTTGAATTATATAAGTTTGATAGTAAATGACTATAAGTTTTGTAGAAAAAATGTATCATGCAAAATCTGTACCACAAATACGAAAACTTGGTTTTAGACTTAGAACAAGATCCTTAACGATCCCATCAATTTGGTTTTTTTTCCAGCTCAAACTTTCGTTTATTGTGCTATAAGCAAGCGATTAATTTTTGGTAAAAATAAATGAAACGATTAGAATTTGCAAAGAATTTGATGATGAAATTTAAAATTAACTAAGGAACCGTTCCCAAACTATGTGACCTAATTTTTACAATTGACAAATCGTAGTATATGCGAAGATATCAATTCGTAAATCCTAGAAATTGTAAAAGAATGGTCTAAGAAAGATTATTAAGAAACGATTATTTTCTAAGTTGAAAGAAGCGAATAGAAAGATAAGTGTCAGAGTGAAAATAATTAGAGGAACGATTACAGGTAAACAAGAACTAGAGGAATGACAAGTTTCTGCTAGAAAACGAACTAAACGAATGATTCTTTTTTATTAAAAAAATTATTCATTTGGGAGCAAAAAGTAGCTCGAGAAACGATTTATCGGCCTACAATTTGAAGAGTTTTTTGAACCATCAAGGAAATGGGTTGACTTGTGACGTGATTCGTATTCTAAACTTACTGGGGAAAAGTGAAATTCCGTATAAATAATGAAATTGTAACCGTTAAGTCGATTTTCAAAACATCGGATAGATATCGGTCTAAAATTTGCAGAGTGTTTAAAGAACTCTATGAAAAAATTGAATTGGTGTGTGAATGATTCTGTGCATCAAATGTATTGAAGGAAATTTACATTTCTTTTGAACCCTGAGATTTAGGGTGACCATATGCCAAAGAGGCAAATCTAAGACATTCCTCGTCTAAAACCGGGACATTTCCCGACACCTCGCTTTTTTAATGTATATAGGTATATATCGCACTATTTTGTGTTTTAGTAAAAGCTAAATTTCAATAAATTTCTTTGTTGAAAATGTTATTTTTATCTAAAAAAAAAAAAATAAATTTCAATAAATTTCTTTGTTGATAATGTTAAATAAGCATTAGAGAAAAAAACCGGGACTTTTACGACGCGAACCGGGACACCTGGACAAGCAGTCAAAACCTGGTAACACGTCCCGGAAAACCGGGACGGTTGGTCACCCTACTGAGATTGCATCCCTTTAGTCGATTTTTAAAACATCGAATCGATATCGGCCTAAAACTTTCAGAGTTCTTTAAACCATTAACGAAACAGGTTGGTCTTTGACGGGACTCTATGATTCAAGTTTAGTGAGGGTAAATAATTTCCCTATAATCCCCGAATTTTTCGATATTTACAACATCGAATAGTTTATATTTTGCAAAGTTTTTACACTACCATGAACAATGAACGAAACGATACCAGACAATTTGGATTAAGATCGAACATATATCGAGAAAAATGTTGGTATCATGCACAGAGTGTTCGATTTGTAAAAAATCGCAAATTTCGATTTTCACACATCGTATCAATGTCTTTATATAAATTCCTTCTGTGAATTATGAGTAAAAAGATAGATAATTTGGCTTCAGATCGAAAATGTATTGATATCAAGCACGAAATGTTTGATTTTCAAAATCAATATTGTATTATAAATGAAACGATACTAGACAATTTGTTTTCAGATCGTCGATATTCCATTTTTATAAAAGTACGCTTAAGAATTAGAACAGTACGACAAGTTTCTAGATAAAAAGGAATTTCAGTGAAAATTAATTTTAAAAAGTGTTACCATAAAACAAGCTAGATAACCCCATGCTCGTGACTACAGAGTATCTCATAGTCGTCTTATGCCCACTGTAGCCGGTTCACTTGCTTTTGTTGTGACTTTTTCCACTTGCGATTTCGCTCAGTGTGCCACGATGTGGCCCATCGGCTCGGAACACGACGATGTCGATGACGATGACGACGTCTCCGACTAGACCGTAGATTTTTTGCTTGGCATTGTTTGAGTGCAAATTCAAACGTTGGACTGGCATGACGTACGGCGCCCGTCCCGGCCAGACAGAGATCGCGTGTGGAAATGAGACAATATGTGGCACTAGAAGGACAATTAATTAAATGCTTAATTAAGAGCAAAACGTTGTGACATGACAAGAGTTTTGAAAAATTCATAATTCGCAAATGAGATTTTGTATAACTCGAAAAATGTGTTAAAGAATTATTTTAATTGAAAAATAAAAAGTTTTGTTTGTGTTGTGTTTATATTTCGTCATCGTCAACATCATTACCAACATCATCATGATGTTTGAGTTTTTCGCATTACGTTTTTCATGATGACATACTTTGGCGTGCCTCAAAAGAGAAAGAGAACCAATAACAACAAAAGGAATAGAAGGAGAAACAGCAACAATAACAAAAGCGTAAAATAAAACAAAAAACAAAATAAAAAATAAAACCAAGCCAACATCGGAATAGAATAATTGTTTTTATTGATTTTTCGCCACATTAACTGATTTCTTTTTGTTTGTTGTTGTAATATTTTCCATTAATTTTTTGCCGCCTTGAAGTTGTTATGATTTCTAACGGTAAAAATATGTCCATAAACCCAGACTTGTTTTTTTTTTGTTGTTGTTTTATTTCTTAGCCCTAGACACGTCCAATAAATATGCAGCTTATTATTATGCCAGTTGGAATATTTTCTATCAATTGATAATAATCTTCTATTGTGCATATTATTATACTATATAGTTGTAGTAAATAGTTTATTTTAGTTATATATAGTTATTAGATATATGACGTTAGTTTGTAATTGATTTAATTACAGACAATCTATTCAAGATTTGCAAGTTCATGTAATATGTATGTATATAATAAGTATATATTATTACAAGGCATAGGTCAAGCGGCAATTAAACTTGCAACAAAAGTGACAAAGTTTTTTCTAAAGTGGTTACAATATTTACTATAGTCATAGACCATTTATTTAGTCATTTTAAAGGTATTTTGTATGAGTCTGTTTTAGCCTTTCGGCTTGTTCTAAGTTCTACAAAACTGTTTTATTTTTTTCCCCCTATTAAATCTGTTTTTATATGAGGCATTTTGATATATTTTTTTTTAGAAAAGAAGTTCAAAAGAATTTGTCATACTTACTATTAAAAAAAATTTATGTCTTTGTTTATAACATCAAGTCATTTATTTAGTCCAGAAATTCTCTAAAGTGTAGATTTCTTGGGAATTTCAGTTCTTTAATTTCGCTTGTTGCCATATGTGATATATTTTTAAATGCTTTTTGATGTTTAAAGCAAATATTTTTTACACGTACACACCTGTTTTCGTTATCACTTTCTGAACCACTGAATTCGTACATTTTGCGAATTTACCTAATTGTGGAAATCTATTCCACAAAAAAGATCCTGCAATTTTAACACTTTGTGGAAATCGTTTAAGCTTATAAATAAAGTATAACAAAAAAAATTTATTCGCGCTGCTTCGGAAATTTTTTTCGAATATTCGTATCTTTTTGAAACCAAGGGTGAGCGCTTCCTTTTTCACCAAAACGTATTTATTTATACGGTTTGAGCTACTAACTACTTGTTGCTGCAAGAAAAATTAAAATTAAGCTGAAATAATTTTTTGAAGATTTGATATTCTTAGATACTATGGTATTAACTGATAATACAGTACACCAAAGCATTCAAAAACTGAAGTCTAACAAATAAGTTACTCCATAAACTCTCGGAGATATAAGTTGGTACGCCTTTTCTAAGTGTAGACTCAAGTTTTCGTATTTGGAGGCTGGTACTCATAGGTAATATAGATTTGATGCGGATTTTTCATAAAAACTCTTTTTTTCTCGAAACTTAGAGTTCTCGAAACTCTGAAAAGCTATTGATCACAGAAAAGTGATATAGTATGTACTGATTTATGTCTTCTATTAAAAAAATGCAATCGAAAAGTTTAGAGCTGTGCTTATAAAGAGTAAGGGAAAGAGTAGAGAGAATGAGCAGAAAAGCGACGAAAAAAAATGTGGAATTGGAAGCACATAAAAACGAACCAAATTTTGTCATCATCCCTTTTTCTTTTCTGGAGCAATGACCATGAATTTTTCTTTCAAAATAGCTTTACGTCTACACTTAGTACATTGATTCAGTCCTTTTAAAGGTATTTTCGAATATATATATATCTGCTTTGCCTTTAAGGTTTTTTGAGAATTGAAGATCTTTTGAAATTGTTAAATATTTCGCCTTTAAATCTGTTTTTTTATATGAAACTTTTTAAAATGTTTGCGAATGTTTGAAATAAGAAATTCCATATACACAGATGTTCTAAATTTCACTTTTTTAACATGAATAGATAATTTAACTTTTTTCAAGGTAAAATGCTGCACTAGGAGAGAAGGACAGGAGTACTTAAAACTTTTTGGATAAATTTCCCAAAATGTTTTACTTAAATCTTTCCAAGTCAGCAAAATCGATGAGGAGCTTTTAATAAAATATAGCTAAGGAAACTTTATAAAACATCAATAATTTTTTTATTGGCAGTCACTCTTCAACTAGAAGATATATTCCATTATAGAATAAAATCTTTGTATTTATTATAATGTAGTAAGAACAGTAGTAGTCTTCGTAACATCCAAATAGAACAATAAATCACGAACACGATAAAAAATAAAAAATTTATATATTTGGGAGATAACTACGTTTTGTATAAGAACTTTATTGTTTAAAATATTTTAAAACTGAAGTCACGAGCTTAAAAAGTTTACTCAATTAGTGCTGACAATAAGTTTCGAAATAGACAGAGAAAAATCTTTACTCTAAAGATCTCTGATAAGTATGAGCGGATAAGTGATAAATAGAACTTATTTTAAGAATCTACTTTATAATGTTTTTAAGTGTCGTATGGTTTCTGAGGCTTCTTTCATTACTTTTTATTATAGTCGACTTTTGGCTTTTATGATTTTGCATTTTTGAAAAATTGATTCCGTGCTTATTTAACATTTCTTGATTTAAGGTTAATTTTGGCATTTAGTACTTGGGATACATTATATATAATATATAATTATGAGCCCGATGATTTTAAAATTATTACGAATCGTTTAATTTTATAGCTTTTGAAAATATGGCAGCGTCATTACGAATGCTTCAAAATAACAATATTTCAAAACGTGACAAAACCAAGGTATCGAAGTTTGTTTAGAATTACATAGTTCAAGAAAAATGGCGGACGTAAAGTCGGGCGCGGACGACTTTAGGATACCTGTACCACTAGCTTGTAATAAAGTCCGATTTCTTCACAAAAAACCAAAAACAGAAGAATTTTTAAGCAACAATTTTTTTTTGACCGATCATTCCTATGGGAGCTATATGATATAGTCAACCGATTTCAATAAAATTTGACACAATGCTTAAATACCTTAAAAAAGATCTGAATGCCAAATTTATTTCAAATATCTTTACAAACAAACAAAACACATCGAATTTTGTATAAAAAACGTGTTTTTGGACCGATTGGTCCTATGAGCTATATGAATATCTTAACAAACAAACGAAACACAACAAATTTTGTTAAAAAATCGATTTTTTGGAAGATCGGACCTATGGGAGCTATATGATATAGTCAACCGATTTTGTTCAAATTTGGCACATTGCTTAAGTGCTCTAAAAATTTCCAAACGCCAAATCTGGTTACGATATCTTTATTAAAAAACGAAATATAGCGAATTTTTCTTTAAAAAAGTTATTTTGGCCGATCGGTCCTATGGGAGCTATATGATATAATCCACCGATTAATTAATTTACTCAAATTTGGTACAGTGATTGGGAACTATAAAAAACTTTCAAATACCAAATTTGGTTACGATATCTTTATAAACAAACGAATTATTCATCTAAAACGCTTTTTTTTTGTCGAGGTCGTCTCAACACCCCCATGGGAGCTATATAATTTATCCCCGATATCAAAAAAATAAAATAAACTTGTCTCCTATGGAATAATATGGGATCTAATGTGAAAGTTTGGCAACTCTAGCTCTTACCATCTCTGAGATCTAGGCGTTCACACGGACGGACGGACGCACAGACGGACATGGGTATATCGACTTCTCTATTCACCCTGATCATATTTTAGGTAACTTTGGGGAGTCTCCGACGTCTCCTTCTATATGTTACATACATTTTCGGCTTGCACAAACTTAATATACCCTTGGTACCATACGGTACAGGGTATAAAAAGTTGTATTTTATATTTTCTTCCGGCTTGGATTTCACCAAAACGACTTTTTTATGTGGTTTGGAACTACAACTTTGTTGTAAGAGAAAAAAAAATACAAAATTGAGCTGAAATAATTTTTTGAATATTCTTTGATATTCTTAGATAAAACTGCTTTTAAAAATACTTAGTTGACAAAATTTCGAGACTATTTGGGACAATTAAAACCAAGTTTTCGTTTTTGGTAGGTGGCGTGGTATCCCTATAGAATATATAAATATTAACAACTTAATCATAGAATCAAGCACTCGAACATGGTGCATGTCTCGCATAAAATCGTTCATGTCTTCTCTTAAAAAATTTCAATCGAAAGGATTAGAGCTTTGCTTATGAAAAGCTAGGGAAAGAGAAGAGAGAATGAGAAGGCGACGAAAAAAATGTGAAAAACGAACAAAATAGTCATTTAGTCGTTTTAAATGTATTTTTGGATATAAAAAGCTGATTTGTTAGAAAGTTTTCTTGAGAATTTTAAGAACCTCGCAAATTATTTTGCCTTTAAATCTGTTTTTTTTTTGATATGAAGATTTCGAAATTTTTGCGATAATTTGAAATAAAAGATTCTATATATTCAGCTGTTTTCGATTTTACTTTTTTAAAAACATGAAAAGACAATTTCATAGATTTAACTTGCATATTTCGATCGTTTTGACGTGACAACGTCTTAAATTAGGTTTGTATGGGAGGCACCATTGAAAAAGTCTAACGATAAATAATCGTAACGATTAGAGATGCCAAAACTATCGATAACTATCGATAATATCGATAGTATGGGACTATTGAAAACTATCGATAGTTTTTTGTATTTCCGATATTATCGATAGTCTACCGACTTGCTCGTTCTAACGAGGTTTTACTATTTCGGTGGTTTTGGCGGCTACGATCGCATTGCTATTACGCGTCACATAGCTGGTGAAATTGTCAAGGTTCAAGTGCATAAGTTCACAAACACATTCATACATATATACATACATATAAAGCCGCTGCTAAAGGCTGCAGCAGAAAAAAAATTAGATAACTTCTTAATTTAATTTTAATCCAAGTACTTGTGCTAAAATACAATTTACTGCATATTTAAGTAAGTTACAAACTAAGCAAGCCAGCATCTTAAGTTTTAAATTAATTACATAAGTTTAAAAGTGTTCGTTAGAAGAAAAAAAAAATAGGAAAAGGGCAATTGATTCCAACGCCATGTCGTATATGCGCAAACTGTCAAACATATTTTCCTAACCACAAAAAAAAAATATATATATATAGAACAACAATAAAAAAAAACTCCTTGCACAACGTTTCGGTCCAAATAGCGTTTTGTATTCATGCGTTCAAGTTCATTCTTTCTGATTTGCCGCAAATCATTGTGAGTTTAAGAATTTTGTGGTTCTCAATCCGATAAGAAACAGTAATTTTCATTCAATTCCTTGTTCCTATTGTGCAATTTAATATTGTAATATTCATATCAATAAATATTCTACCGAGAAAAAGACGTTGTCACGTAAAATCTTCGCCCGTAAAACCGACTTTACAGGCACCAGTTTTTTTCTAAGATATTTTAAATAAATTTTTCAAGTCAGCTAAATCTATAAAATATTATGAATTAAATATAACTATGAAAACTCTATAAAGAAATATATATCAGCGGAAATAAGTTAAGCGGTCCACTTTTTTGCAGACCTTCTCCGATTTTCCAGTGTTTTAAAATATTTACCAATGTTCTAAAAAATTGTAAGGATTTTTTTTTTTTTTTAATTTAATATATTATCAGTCATGGTAAAAATTCGCGTCAATAACTTTATTTGTTTCGAAGATATGGCTTATCAAAAAATAGTCTAAGATGAAAAACCCAATATTCAGTTATCGTTAACTCGATAAATAATCGGAATTTTTCAATACAATTCTTCTTCAATATGACGGTCGGGAAAAAAATATTGAAAAACATTTTTTTAAATATAATAATTATTTTACTAAAGAGATTTTTCTGTATTTATATAGTAAGACTATAACGTAATATCCAAATAGAGTAATAAATCACGAGCATATGTTAAAAATTTATATATTTGAGAAATAACTATGTTTTATATAAGAACTTTAAAATGTAAAATGTTCTACAATTGAAGTCACGAGCTCAACAAGTTGATTTTGGATACTAGAAGCACTTCGTACGTGGGATAGTTCTTAATTATGAATTTGTAAAATTTTTCGATGATTTATGATTAATTACGAATCGTTCGAAATTATGGCTGCGTCATTACGAATGCTTGAAAATAACAAATTTCAAAACGTGACAAAATCACGATTTCCAAGTTCGCTTAGATTACTGAGTTCAAGGAAATTATCAACTCTAATTTTAACATTAAGCAGTAACCAAAATTGTAGTTTTCGTTTGAGTTCAAAAAGACTTTTAAAAACTTTTCGAAATTCGATTTTTTGAGCATTTTTAGTCATTTTTGAGTTTGTTGTATCGAATATAATCGGTTGACAAGTTTTCTTAACAAAGTATTTCTTAAGAATTAAAAGGAGACTTTTCTTATATAGTAATGCAGAAAAAATAATATAATTTTCAGTAAAATTATTAAATGTGGGAAATCAGAAATTTGGAAAAGTTTTTTTTAATAAATTAAAATGCCTCCTATTATTTTTAGGGAGCATTTTATGCCAGTTCGATTATATGCTCGTACATATATCAATATTTTCATTAAAAGATCTCACGGTTCAACGTACCTTTTTGTTCCAATTTTATGGAACCCAAAATATTCTTGTATACGTATAATTAACAAATTCCATTTAATCGCTTTTATAAAAGTTGTTTATTTCTGAGCATTAACATGCTTTGCTCTATCAAATAAACCAAATTCTCACCAAACAACTCGCACATGCCTCTATCAGAGGGTCTAATCTCTTTAAACAAATTTTTTATTTTTGCACAAATTATACTTGCTAATTTACACAAAATTAGCATATATTTTTTTAAACAATTTGGTTTATTTTTTCACCTTTCGCTACTCAGAGCGTCGGTTTTCCATTCTATAAACAAGTTTTTCCGTTTTCCATGAACTTGTTCGGGGTTGCTCTTTAAACATTTTACTCAGCTGCTGATAAGGTCATTTTATTTGTACCAATAATTGAATTTGCCAGATGTTGTATATAAGCAATATATATTGTATTTAGCTATACACATATATATGTGCCTATATGAAGCTACTGAAACTGGAACTTATCAGCTGCTGGTTGATGTAGGAAATGTTTATTTTTTCTATATATGATATATGTATATATTATTTGTGGAGACTGCTGAACTGTTGGATCATTTTTAAGAGCCAAATATTATATAAATTTGCGCTGCTTGGGAGCTGCTGCACTAACAAAGTAAGGTATTTTATGATATCTCTAAATTAATTGACGACTATTGTTATATTTTTATTCGTAATTATTTTACGCTTAAGCGCTCTCACACATACTTTGTATGAATTAATTGTAAGGTGATTTTGGGAATACTACTAAATTTTTGAAGCGCTCAAAATATGTATAAATACATTTTTTTATTTACTGGGAAACGTTGAGATTAACGTTTTTAATCGAAAACGCTTAAATATCATTCAAATTGTTCATATGAATGTTTTTCACAATGTTCATATGAACACTTTTTTAAATTTGTTCGTATAAACTTTTAATTTCAAATTGTTGATATGAACTTTTTTGCTTCAACTACTTAAATTGAAAACTTACACATGAACAGCTAAAAACGTTCAAATGAACTATTTTAATTAAAAACATAAGAACATTGTTACAGGAAAACGTTAAAATTGTGCTTTATTACTTGAAAATCTGCATATAAATGATTCATTGCTTTTTGCTTAAAAATGTTCGTAAGACTAACAAAAATGTGCAAAAGGAATATTTATGAAAACTCTTATAAGAACTTTTTAATAAAAAACGTTCATATGAACTATTTTACTGTAAATCCTTTATTGGACTATCAAAAGTTCTTTTATGCTTCGAAATGTTCATATAAACCGTTTTACCTATAAACGATCGGATGAACATTTTATTTGAAAACGTTCATAACTTTTATACTTAGAAATGTTTATAAGAATTTTTATTTATAAATGGTCATCAAAACTTTTTACTAAAAAATTTTCATTAGAACTTATGTACTGAAAAACGTTTACAATAATGTTTTTACTGGAAAAAACGTTTTTAAGAACTTTTTTACTGTAAGGCTTTCGCATGAACTTTTTTTCTCGGAAAAATATATGAACTTTATTACTGGGAAAAACGTTTATATGAACTTCAATATGAACTTTTTTATTGGGAAAAATAGTCATAAGGACTTATTATCACTGCAAATAATGTTCATATGAACATTTTTTATGATGAAACGTTTCTATAAACTTTTTTAATGTGAAACAATTTTATATGATCTTATTAGTGCGAATAAAGTTCTATGAACTTTTTAACTGATAAAACTTTCAAATTAACTTTTAAAAATGGAAATCCTTAGTTCATACGAACTTTTTTACTATAAAACTTTCATATAACATTATTTTGTAGAAAAGATGAATGTTTTTGTCAACCCAACAGATAGCCTATCATATATGACCATTTTACAGGAAATCGCTCTTATGAACTTTTTTGACTGAATATTTTCATATAAACATTATTTAGAGTTCAAATCCATTTCTTTCGAATATGTCTGATATTAAGGCTTTTGCTTTTTTTTTCATTTCTTTTAATATTGTTTAAACTTAGCCCATTGCTAGTAAAGAAACCTTCAAAAATTTTTTGGCCACTGTTATGCTCCTCTAGATCTACGAACTCTCGAACCTCAGCGAAAGTTATGATATAATTTATTTTAATGATCCACTAAACGAATCATTATACTATCACACTATATGAACATTATAGGAAATGTTCTCGAACATTTAAGAAAAAATATAATATTTTAGCTTAATGATCAAATCTAATTTGTTCAAGTGAACACACTGAAGTCAAAGAATTGATAGCTCAATATTTATTTGTTGTTAAATCGATAGTGCTGTCAGTGGTTCTCTATCTCTAGTTTAAAGAGATCATGTTCCAGAACCAAATTAAAACGAATATTGAAATGCTGTCCAACTGTATGCTGTCGATTGTTTAACAGTTTTAGATTTCAGACTCATAGATGATCGAAAAGTTTAAGTTATGCAATCAAACAGCTGCTTCGATAGTTCTGTCGATTAACTAACAGCTTAGCTTCTAGATTCGCAGCTAAACAAAGATTGTATCCTAGATTTGAAATGAAAATAATCTGGTAGCTTATTAAAAAAAATTGAATGCTATCAAACGATCGATATATGTTTAAATATATATGATTTACTTGAAAATCCGCTTAAAACTCGATCGATAGCATTACGATAATTTGTATGGTAATTTTTTGTAGAATTGATAGTGCTGCCGTTTGTTTAACATTTCCAGTTTGCAGTTGTGAAAATATGATATTCCAAAATCGTTTTTAAAATAAAAACTTCAATCATACAAAAATCGATCGATAGTATTATTTTTTTAATTTTTGATAGTATCGATAGTGCGTTCGATTGTTTAACATTTCCAGTTTGCAGTTAAAAACATGAAATTCCAAAATAGTATCTAAAATAAAGGCTACGATCACAAAATAATCGATTGATGGCATAACGATTATTTCCATGGTAATTTTTGATAGTATCGATAGTGCTGTCGATTGTTTAACATTTCCAGTTTGCAGTTGTGAAAAGATGATATTCTTAAATCGTATCTAAAATACAAATTTCGAACATAAAAAAATTGATCGATAACATACCTACAGGGTGCGCCATTTGAATGTGGTCGATGGAAATATTGTAGCAGACACCGTCCCAAACAGTCACTTTCTGATCATGCAGTGGAGTTTAATGGATAGTATGAGGATTTTCTTTCCTCCAAATGCGACAGTTTTGTTTATTTACAGTGCCAGATAGCGTGAAATGGGCCTCATCATTCGCTCCCAAAAATCGGGCAATTACATTTAATGAACATTGTCACTATTACCGCGCGTTCTTTGGGCGTGAATCGATTCATGGTTAAAATTGTAATGCAATAACCTTTCCAAAATGTGTTCGACGACGTCAATCGGTTGAAATCTGTCAAAGTTATTCAATATTTCCATCGACCACATTCAAATGGCGCACCCTGTATAATTTTCATAGTCTTTTTTGATAGTATCGATAGTGCTGTCGATTGTATTGCATTTCCAGTTTGCAGATCTGAATACATGATATACCAAAATAGTATCTTAAATAAAAATTTCGATCGATGGATCGATGGATTACGATCATTTTCAAGTTCTTTTTTGATGGTTTCGATAGTGCTGTCGATTGTTAATACTTTCAGTTTGCAGTTTTTAAAAGATTATGTTCCAGAAACGTATTTAAAAGAAAAACTTAAGTGCTTTAGCCAAGTAGTATCATAAAAATGGCGGACGTAAAGTCGGGCGCGGACGACTTTAGGATACCCTGTACCACTAGCTTGTAATAAAGTCCGATTTCTTCACAAAAAACCAAAAACAGAAGAATTTTTAAGCAAAAATTTTTTTTTGACCGATCGTTCCTATGGGAGCTATATGATATAGTCAACCGATTTCAATAAAATTTGACACGGTGCTTAAATACCTTAAAAAAGATATGAACGCCAAAGTTATTTCAAATATCTTTACAAACAAACAAAACACATCGAATTTTGTATAAAAAACGTGTTTTTGGACCGATTGGTCCTATGGGAGCTATATGATCTAGTCAAACGATTTGGATTAAATTTGGTACAGTGCTTAGGAACTATGAAATACTCACGAATGTCAAATTTGGTCCCAATATCTTAACAAACAAACGAAACACAGCAAATTTTGTTAAAAAATCGATTTTTTGGAAGATCGGACCTATGGGAGCTATATGATATAGTCAACCGATTTTGTTCAAATTTGGCACAATGCTTAATTGGTCTAAAAAATTTCCAAACGCCAAATCTGGTTAGGATATCTTTATTAAAAAACGAAATATAGCCAATTTTTCTTTAAAAAAGTTATTTTGGCCGATCGGTCCTATGGGAGCTATATGATATAGTCAACCGATTTTGATCAAATTTGGTACAGTGATTGGGAACTATAAAAAACTTTCGATTGCCAAATTTCGTTACGATATCTTCATAAACAAACGAATTATTCATCTAAAACGCTTTTTTTTTTCGAGGTCGTCTCAAACACCCCCATGGGAGCTATATAATTTATCCCCGATATCAAAAAAATAAAATAAACTTGCCTCCTATGGAATAATATGGGATCTAATGTGAAAGTTTGGTAACTCTAGCTCTTACCATCTCTGAGATCTAGGCGTTCACACGGACGGACGGACGGACAGACGGACAGACGGACGGACAGACGGACAGACGGACAGACGGACATGGGTATATCGACTTCTCTATTCACCCTGATCATATTTTAGGTAACTTTGGGGTGTCTCCGACGTCTCCTTCTATATGTTACATACATTTTCGGCTTGCACAAACTTAATATACCCTTGGACCATACGGTACAGGGTATAAAAACTGGTTTTTATCGTTTTTGTGAACTTTTGTTTTTATTTTAAAAATTGTTGACGCCAAAAGTGCCAAGCACCACTGAGGTATACTACGGCAACCGGAAAATAACTTACCTACCATCACATATTTGCCCCATTCAGGTCATAAATTCACCGAAATTTATTTGTTTAAACAGCTTTTCGCCAGACATGTTTCTGGGGAAACCCATCAATCTATCAAAAGCTACTCACTGCCGAAAAGTTTCTTTAATAGTCCAAACAGTCTTATAATTAGTTTTATAGTTCTTTAAAAAGCTTATATAGTGGGCTTTAGTGCTACTTACCTGCCTTTAGAGGCCAACAGCTTTATCTGGCAGTGAAAGCAACATAAACAAAGCACAATATCTTATCGGGACATTATCAGGGCTTGTTGTTGTAATAATAAAGTGTCACAATTAGAGAATTAAAAGACTCATTTTTGAAAAGACTAGCAAAGAAATAAGAACTTGGAATACGTAAAGGCCACAACATGTTGTGTAGTAAGCCTTGGAAAGTTGTAGATTATAATGTGGTTTGGTAAGGAAAGTTTTAGTACCAACGAAGAACTTTAGACCTAATGCATGTTTGTAAATTTGTTTTTTTTGTTGGCCATTTTGTTTTATTTTTTTTCTTTATGTGTACAATTTTATTCGTAGGATTAAAGAAATACAAATTACCTCAACAACAACAAATACTACTACTACAAATGCCATGATTTGTGATGCACAACCAGAACAACCACAACAACAACAACCAATACAACAACAGCCGCCGCTACAACAACTACAACAACAATTACCACAAACACCACCATCACCACCACAACAACAACAACAATATGAAGTTAAACAAGAAGAAGAAATGGCTCAGAGTAGTAATAATGGCGACAGGTAGGTTCAAAAAAAAAATATATACCTACTATATACAAATTTGGAGCATACTATGCTGCCATGTCTTCCACTTCACCGGGTAAATAAGCGCACTATTTTCTTTAGCTGCATTTTGGTTCCAAGCCATACAAAATTTGCATGCTTTTACAATACTCTTTTTTGTACATATGCTTTGATGTTTTCCAACACTATTTATGCTAATTACTAATTCGTGCACTCTCTTACAGGCGCGATTCCATCACTGAGGAATCCGGCGGAAAACTTTTGACCATACAGGAAGCGGGCACATTTGAGCAGCTAAGCACTTGTAGCAATACGTCTTCCCCCACTGGCTCCTATACGTCTACCACCACACAACCCTTATCCACTGGTCTCTGTTTGAAAACCCAACGTGGCAGCAACAGTAGCAGCACCAGCACTAGCAGCAGCAATGGACACGCTGCCTCGAGCAGCAGCAGCCACATAGCGCCAGTAATTGTTCCGGTCACCAGCAGCAGCAGCACCACGCCCAGCATTAATATTGTCACAACTACGGAGCAGTCGTCATCGTCGTCGTCCCCTATACAACACAGCAACAACGAGCAATTGCCACTGCAATCTCAAAGCGTAGACTCGAATGGTTTTGCCGCCAGTAGTCCTACTCCAGTTGCAGTGGCCAGCTCCAGCACAGATAGTCCCAGTAGTCGCAAAAGTTCAACCGGCTCCAAGGGCAAGCCAGTAAAATTAGCAGCACCAGCAGCACCAACAGCAAAAACAACGCTCAATTGGCAGTTGTCCAGTTCGAGCAGCGGACGTGATGAGGTGAGTGAAGGAAGTTAAGGAGTCAAGGAGTTGATATAGGCGTGTTGTTATGGTTTGTGCACATGGAGTCGTGTGCAAGTTACACAACAAGCAGTAGCAGCATTGGCAGAGCTTTTGGCTATAACAATGCTTCTTACATCATATTGAGTAGGATTGAGCCATTTCCTAAGCCTCAGCGACCAAAAGTGCTAAGCACAGCAAAATTGTCGTTTCTTGTCGGTGGGTTGATTTTTCCGTAGCGGATTTTCACGTTTAGAACCCACAACAAAAACAAGCCAATCAAGATTTAAACACAGTTTTACGCTAGTAACGCTCGACTAAGACTTTACAAAAATATAGTAGTCGGTCGTGTTCCGGAAAACGAAAAAAACAAAGCATGAAAGATTGTATTCGAATTCGTTTTTGAGTGCTCGAAAAGCGGAATTTTCTACTCATATTACATATATACAAATCGGAAGATGACCGGCCGAAGCGGGCTCTATGCTCGTAGCACAGAAGAGAGATAGTATAAGAACGTGCTCAGAAATAGAAATAACAAAACGCACAATTTTATTTGAATTAGTTTTTGAGCGCTCCCAATTCCGAATTTTCTACTGATAGTAGCTGGAATTAAGGTCGTGACACACATGTGAGAAAATATCAGGACGTGACACGAAAAAAACGAAACATTTTTCCCGGATTTGTTTTAAAGTGCTCCTAAACCCGAATTTTTGACTGTCGTGCTCTACTCATATTGCCGGTCGTGTTTCGAACAACGAGAAAAACAAATCGCATAGTTTTATTCGGATTCATTTTCGAGTGCTCCCCAATTCGATTTTTTTTCTATTCATATTATATCTTCAGAACTGAAGCCGATGGGAAGGATCGGTATTTCAGATCGTAGCACAAAAGAGAAAAAGTATAAGAACGTGCTCCGAAAAACAAAATAACAACACGAAGCATTTTTTTCGGATCCCTAAAGTGCTCCTAAATCCGATTTTTCCACTCATATACAATACAAAACAAGCTGATTGGCAGAAGAGTGATTTACGATCGTAGCACAGAATGGAGAAAAGAATAGGGACGTGCACCGAAAAACGTTCGTTTTTGAGTACCCCCAATTCCGAATTTTCAACTCATATTCCATTTACAAAAGTAAAGCTGATTGACAGGAATGGGATTTAAATCTTAATTTTTTTCTCGGATTCGTGTGCTCCTAAATCAGAATTTTTTGCTGTCGTCATCTACTCATATTTCCCTTGCTCATTGTTAGCTTTTCGAGGGAAATTATCCACGGCTATGCTATTCCTATTAAAAGGGCAATTTTTTTGAAAGACATGAACAATTTAAGCCAGACAAGAACATTTTGTATGCAAGACATGAACCATATAAAAATTCGGTTTGAGATTGCTATTTTTTATGTTGTTTCCATTAAAAAAATTATTAAAAATTATTATCAACAACTACGTAACTTGAAATTGAATCGAAGCATGTCAAAGAATTTTAAAAAATTGTATTCCTAATACACGGGAAATTTTTTTATTGAAAGACATGGCCCGTATAAAAATTCGCTTTAAGTTGTGCATTCTATTTTTTCCGTTGATTCAGTAAAAAAATAATTTTAAGTATTTATAGATAACTATTTATCTTGAAATTTGCATGAATAGAATCTAAAAGAATCGGAGAATATTAAAAAAATTATTTTACTTTTTTACTTTGCTCATTCGTTTAAATTTCTCTCAATTATCGGATTCGTTTTTCGTAGCACGGCAGGGTATACAAATAATGAATATTATCTTGAAATTGGCATAATTCGAATCTGAAAGAATCGGAGTATGTATAAAAAGTTATTTCAGTTTAACCTATTTTGCTTATTCGTTTTAATTGCTCTTGCAAGAGACCATTTGGTTTCAAATCACATAAACAACTAGTTTTTGGTGATTTTAGAAGCACCAAATATTCAGTTTAAAAAATAATCCAAATAAAACGTTCGGCATCGTTTTCCGGAGCACGGCCGTGTATAAAAATGATTAATAATGGATGAAAATTCCCAAACAAAAAAGAAGAAATGACCAATCTTACTTAATATTGGATGAAAATTCCAAAGCAAAAAAAGAAAAAATAATCAATCTTACTTTGCCTCATTGCCAATCAAACTATAGAGCCACCAAATTTGGTATGTAGGTATATCCTTGTGAACATTATTTCTAATCAAGTTTGAGCCCCTAAATTTAGTAAATAAATCTAATAAGCGACGAGCTGTTGACTTTTTCTCAAAACATTTCCTGAGTAGTCTAATAGTGTACATTATTTCCCTCAAATACGCCGAGAATACCCAATTTTACTTTCTTTTATTAATTAAAAAGGTAGAGTTACCAGACTTGGTAGGCAAATCCTTGTGAGCCCAATGTGGGACGAATTGTTGAGTTTCCATGAAAATTTCCTCTACATTTACATCACTTTTCTTAAATATGCCTAGAATTCTCAATTGCACATTATTTCTTGCTTTACTTCTCTTTCTTTTAAATATCCCGAACCACTAAATCTATTAATTAATTATTAATTTTAATAAGCCACGACTTTGTTAATTTTTTCACAAAAAACTTTTTCCGCAGCCAAAACAAGTTCAACGCTTGTCATTGTGTCATATGTAGCTATTATTTATTAATATTTTTAGGAAAAGTTCTTACCCACTTTTTGCTATAGTTCTTAACGACAACTTTATTATGCAACTTGGAATCTTTTAGTACCTACTTTATTTATTATTCATAAATAAATGAACTACTTTTTGGTCTCTTTGTATAATTTGTTTTTTAACACGTCACTTTGATAAAAGGTGCTAAGAAGCTGAACTAATTTATGACATGCATTGATAATAAAAGCTCTAGAATCGGTATTCTAAACAAAACAGTTGCTATATAGTATACAATTTGGCAAATATCGAATTTGTATCTTCAAGTATTACTAAGACTTTTTGGGAACTAACAGCTGTTGATTTTTTGTGAAGAATTTAAAAAAGATAAAGCTTATCTTATAAAAGGCCCACCGTTTGAAAGATTAGCACAAAAAATAATGGGAATGAGTAGCTCTGGATGGATAGTATTATTTACACAGTTGAAATACCCTAAAGCCAATTTGGAGTGGAATTTTGGTTCGTTTTATAGATAATATAGGGAGTATAACCAGCAGAGCTTGAAAACATGTTTTCGATGCTTTTAACTGGAAAACATTGATATATCGAAGCTTATAATAAGGAGCTCCAGTTTTTAAATAGTAAGACCGGTCAGAATTTTCGTCTTTTTAAATCGTAAGGCTAACCAAAACTCTTTTTTCTCTCTTTTTAAATTACTCATTCGATTTTTTCAATGTTTCTGTGCCGGCTAGAATTTTGGTCTCACTATATAAAAAGACAGGCCAGAATTTTCGTCTTCGATTTAAGTTAGATTTTTATAATTTGAGAACATCGGTCTATCGATATCCAGTTTTAAATCGTACGACCCTCCAGAATTTTCACCTTTTTAAATCATAGGACCGGCCAGTTTTTTTTTCGATTTAAATCTTTCAAATTCCACTCCTTTGGCTCTTTCAATGTTTCTGTGCCGGACGGAATTTCCGTCTTTCCATATATAATTGACCTTCCAGGGTTTTTTGATATACAATTTAATTTCGATTCTTTTAACTGGAAAACCTCGGCCTATCAATACATCGAAGTTTATAATAAGTCATGAACATTCTGTTCCGGTTATTAAATCGTAAGACCGGAAAGAATTTTCATATTTTTAAACTTTTTAACTTACGCTTTCGATTCTTTTAATGTTTCTGTGCAGGCCAGAATTTCCGTCCCACCATTTAAAAAGAACGGCCAGGGTACTTTGGTCTTACGACTTAACTTCGATTCTTTTAACTGGAAAACATCGGTCTATCGATATATCAAAGTTTATAATTAGGAATGAATATTCTGTTCAGGCCAGAACTTTCGTCTCACCATATACTGGCCAGAATTTTCTTCTTAGGATTTAAAAAGATGCTTATGGTGGAAAACATCGATATATCGAATTTTATAATAATAATAATGAATATTCTGTTCCGCCCAGAATTTTCGTCTCGCCATATACATATAAAAACTTAGTCAGAATTTTCTCACCATACACTGGCCAGAATTTTCTTCTTACGATTTAAAAATATATTTTTG
This sequence comes from Chymomyza amoena, assembly GCA_037043745.1. Classification (NCBI taxonomy): domain Eukaryota; kingdom Metazoa; phylum Arthropoda; class Insecta; order Diptera; family Drosophilidae; genus Chymomyza; species Chymomyza amoena. The sequence continues at coordinate 151,025 of JBAMAX010002343.1, read as the reverse complement.
GTAAAAAACATCGAACTATCGATATATTGAAGCTTATAATAAGTAACGAATATTCTGTTCCGGCCAGTTGTTTTCGCCTTACCATATGCATATAAAAAGAACGGCCAGAATTGTCTGTTTACGATTTAAAAAGATGCTTTTTGAGGAAAACAACAATCTATCGATATATCGAAGTTAATAATAAGTAATGAATATTCTGCTCCGCTCAGAATTTTCGTCTCGCCATATACATATAAAAAGACCAGTCAGAATTTTTTTCTTACGATTTAAAAATATCGGCCAGAATTTTCGTCTGTTTAAATCGTAAGAAGACTTTTCGACTTTTTAAATCGTTAGACCGGAGTTTTTATATTTTTATGATAAGAGGGATATTCTGACCGGAACAGAATATTCATCGCTTATTATAAACTTCGATATGGTGGCCGGCACTGAACCATTGAAAGAATCGAAAACATTGGTATTTTTCCAGCTTTATTAATGTAGAAATGTAAAAAAATTCGTTATACTTTAAAATACGTTGTAAAAGAATTCCTAATAGTGAAGAGATTTACATTGAAAATCTGTTTCATTATCAATGCCAAAATTGATTTTGTGCTCAACAGACATCAAGTGTAAAATTACCCAAAATGACGTAGAAATGTTATACATCGACGCAACTTTGTCCCCCAATTTCAACACAACTGCTCTTCTGCTCATCGTGACGTAGATAGTTTAATTTGTATAGATAAACCTTCAATCAGTTGTCGCGTCAATTCGTATAATTAATAGACAATATCATTCAGCTGACGTTCTAACGAGCCATCCAAAAACCAAACGCCCCACTATTCAATATATAGCGCAATCTTTCGTGTTGATTGCCCGAAATATAAAGCGCAACGTGTGTTCCCGATAAGAATTACCCTTCAATGTCGTCGTCGCCGCCGCTCACAACAAACGCAGTCTAATAAATAAACAAAATAAAACATAGAAGCAAATGAAAAAAACAAAAAGCTTAGACAAGTTTGGGGCCCAAGCTTTTCATTGATAACGCTCAGCATTTTCATAGCTTTTTTCGAATTTGTTTCTTTTTTTTGGCGTACTATCGGAGTGATAATTGCCAATGGGGCCACGCAGTCAAGCGAGCCCGAAAAACACGATATAGAACTAACAAATTAGAATTCAATGAGCACTCAAAGCAACTAGACATAAACGAAACAACGAATCACTCGATAAGGTGGTAATAAATTTGAGGAACTCTCCGCATGTGGGGTTTACTCATTATACAATCGTTATTTTGTTTCAAAAAAGCAGAAAAATAATCAAGTGAATTGGTGTGTTAAATCATAAAAACTGCTGGACGTACGGTACGGCCTGTCAGTTCATGGGTCGCTGATAAGGCGCACGGCGAGCACCTGTGGCAAACATATTTCCTGGTATTCTTGGGCATGAATCATGCCACACGCGCTGGCACTTAAAACATGACTAAATCAACTTTATTTTTTGTCCATTTTTATAGGATGCGCAGAGTAAACTAAGTGAGACCAATAGCTCCGAGGCAGTTGCTGCAACAAGCACCACAGCTACAACAACTACAACTAGTAATACACAGCATTTTGTGCGTGGCATCAGCTCATCAGCAGCTCAAGTGGATGGTGCTGGCGGCACTCAAGTTTCTAGCTCTTCCAACTCGAATGAGAAACCCGCCAAGAGCACTTCACGTCTCTCGGAACGAGCCAAAAAGAAGAGCTGGTACAACGTGATCTATCCAAATTATAAATCACGTGCCGAAGACTTTAAGAAGCTCTTCAAAGAGGTGCCAAATGAGGAGCGTTTAATAGTGGGTGAGTCAGTGAAATTTAAACCTACCTAAAACAAAAATAACTTTACCACCTTTTTGCTTACAGACTACTCCTGCGCCTTGCAACGCGATATTTTGGTTCAAGGTCGTTTGTACGTCTCACAGAACTACGTCTGCTTTCATGCCAACATCTTTAGCTGGGAGACTTATGTCAGCATCAAATGGAAGGATGTTACAGCCATAACAAAGGAAAAAACTGCACTTGTCATACCAAATGCCATTTCTTTATCCACCGCCAAGGAGAAATTCTTCTTTGCCACATTTGCCTCACGTGACAAGTCATTTTTGATGCTCTTTCGCGTCTGGCAAAATACGTTAATGAACAAACAATTTTCACCACAAGAGATTTGGAAATATGTGCACAATTGTTATGGTGATGAGCTGGGCCTGACCACAGACGATGAGGATTATATAGATCCCACGCTGGATGCCGATACCGAAACAGATGTAGATTTTCAGACCGCCATTGACGAGACGTGCGAACAAAGCGCCTCCACACAGAGCATTAATCAGCAGCCGCAGCAGAGCGGTAATTCCAGCGCCAGCAGCGGCGGCGGCAGCGCAGCCACACGCAAATCGAAAGGAAAATATTTTTTCAACTCTAGCAAATCGTCGAATTTAAATTCATCGGCCAACGCTTCGGCCAGTGGCTCGGATAATAAGGCCAGTGGTGATAGTAAACGCAAATCGAATAAGAAAATGAAACCCAATGCCAAGGAGTTGACTTTGAGCTCGGTTAAGCCTACAGAGCAAACTGTGGGCGTGACCATCAGCTCATCTACTAATAATGCCAGCAGCAGCAGCAGCACAGCAACGACGGCGGTTACAGTAACAGCCGCCAGCAATAGTGATGGACATAAAAGGAGCAGTGGTGCGGAGGAGCATAGTGTAACTAAATCACCAGCGACGCCTGCAATGGATGCCAACAAACATAGCGCAGAGATTAAGCGTAAGGTGTCCAAGAATCAGCGGCAAAGGGACGTGGATTTGGCGAGTAAAAATGCGGCGGAAGTAGCGCCCACAGATGTGTCGGATTCTTCGGATTCGGAGGAGAATAATATTCCGTAAGTGGAATGCGGTAGAAGTGCAAATGATAGGAAAAGTTTGGATAGGTTTCTTGTATAGGTAGTTAATCAAGCTGTAAAATGTATCTGAAAACTGAGAGATTTATGTTTTATAAGAAGTTATGTATCTGAAAACTAAGAGATTTATGTTTTATAAGACGTTGACAAGCTGTAAAATGTATCAGAAAAATGAGAGTTAAGTTTTATAGGTAGTTAACCAAGCTGTATAATGTATCTGAAAACTGAGAGATTTATGTTTTATAAGAAGCTTACCAAGCTGTAAAATGTATCTGAAAACTTAGGGATTTATGTTTTATATGAAGTTAACCAAGCTGTGAAATGTATCTGAAAACTGAGAGTTATGTTTTATAGCTAGTTAAACAAGCTGTAAAATGTATCTAAAAACAGAGAAATTTATGTTTTATAAGAAGCTTACCAAGATGTAAAATGTATCTGAAAAGTAAGAAATTTATGTTTTATAGGAAGTTAACTAAGCTATGAAATATATTTGAAAACTAAGAGTTATGTTTTATAGGTAGTTAACCATGCCCTAAAATGTATCTGAAAACTGAGAGATTTATGTTTTAGAGGAAGTTAACGAAGCTGAAAAATGTATCTGAAAACTGAGTGATAGATATTTTATAAGAAGTTATGTATCTCAAAGCTGAGAGATTTATGTTTAATAGGTAGTATCTGAAAACTGAGAGTTATGTTTAATAGGTAGTTAGCCAAGCTATAAAATGTATCTAAAAATTACAGATTTGTGTTTTGTAAGAAGTTATGTATCTGAAATCTGAGTAGTTGCCTAAGCAGTAAAATGTATCTGAAAACTTAGGGATTTATGTTTTATAAGGTATTTACGAAGCTCTCAAATGTACATGAAATTTGAAAGATTTTTGTTTTATAAGAAGTTGAGCAAACTCTCAAATGTATCTAGTAGAAATAGGTTCATTACAAAATCTAGGTTCGTAGACCTTTTACTTGTATTTAAATTTTTCAAACCAACTCGGTTTATTAGCCAAATGTCATTGACGTCTTTTTTTGTTCTTTATATCTTCTTTAATGAGCTCTTTACGTGGTCGTTCAACTTTCAATTGTATAACTTTGTGCGCGGCTATAAAAACTGTAGGCGGTAAGGTAAAATAGAAAGAAACAATGTCTATGAGGCCGCACTGTTCAACCAATCTGTCTCTAAATTAACATATCTGAAAAGTGATGAATTTTGAATAGAATTGATTTCTATTACTTTGTAAGCTAGGATAGGCTTGGAATTTAGGAACTAATTTGAATTGATTTTTGTTCTGTATTTTATATATTATGTAGAGTCGTTAGAACCTCCTTTACCATAAAGAGAAACTTTACAATGTCTTTTTTATTATTATGAGCAGCTTAAATTCGACCACTGGCTGCTAAAGCCTTCAGTTACGAGAAGGGTTTATATTATTATACTAGTGAGACCGGCAGGCGTTTTCTTGTTCAAACTCTTTGAATAGTCTTAAAGTGTATAAACATCGTAAGATTCTCTAGTTAGCTTATCTAGACAATCATTAGATTTTTGGATTAGTTGACTTTCATGACTCTCTAAAAAGCCGTATGGACGAACTTAAGTATTCTTAAGAGAGCTCGCATCTCTAATAAATTCCCACAGAAACTACAATTCAACCCCTTTGAGACTACGCTTCTGTCTGCACTTAATGTTCAATACCCGGTGTTGAACAATTTTCTGCTATGCTACTATTCACGATATTCACAAAAATGCGTATATCTCACGAACAAATACACACAAACACATCGCAATATGCTAAAAACCTCCGTATTGACAATTTCTGGCACACGCAAAAATCATATTTGAAATTCTTCAACGCGCTCATGAGAACACCCGTAACACGTAAAACATTAGCATTATTTAATTGGGATAATGCTACCAAATATTCGTTTTCTGTTAACATGTAGGGTAGGAGAGGAGTTCATAATGTCTTTTATAAGCCTTTACTTCTAATATATTGATACTAATTGGCTTCTCCATCCGCAGCTTTGTACCCTCCACGGAGTGCACGTCCATACATGAAGGACGCCAAATAGTGCACACCATCTTGCCCATCAATGTGGACACTTTGTTCACTTTGCTGTTCTCAAAGTCGAAATTTGTTACGGATTTTCATGCACTACGAAAATCCACGGATTTGAGTGCAACAGAGTGGACTGTAAATGAGGAGGGACAAAATGTGCGCACTGTTAATGTGACAGTGCAGCTGGCGGCCTCCGTGGGACCCAAGACATCAAAGGTAAGAACTTTCTTTTATGCCATGTTGGTATAAAACTAAACAAGCTTTACTTTTTCCCAGGTTACGGAGTACCAGACAATGCGCGAGTGCAGCAAACCCGGCGAGCTTTATTCCATAGACATAAATAGTGTTAATGCGGGCATTCCATATGCGGATAGTTTTAGCGTGCTCATACATTTCTGTTTGGCGCGGTAAGCTCATGTTTGATTAATCTAATCTTTATAGTGTATTAACGAAAAAAATATCACAACTTTTTAGCACTGTCGACGATCACACGATGCTGTCTGTGCACGCGCAAATCAAATACAAGAAATCCATTTGGGGTGTGGTCAAGGGTTTCATTGAGAAGAATACCTGGGCCGGTTTGGAGGACTTCTTTGGTGCACAATTGGCGGCGCTGCAAAGCGAGACTTGTATACCACCGGCCAAGGGCAAGGGTCGACGTCCCAGACGTGGTAAGCATAATAATAGATTAATTAGCTTAAGCAACAAAAACAACAACAACAATGCAAATCAAAACCAAAACAAATACAAAAAAAAAAACACACTGCCAATGCCACTGCCACTGCAATTGCTTCTTCTAATCACACACGAACTTGCACCAACAACAACAACAACAATCGTATTAAAAGCTACAAGCAAACAACATACACCACCACAGGCATAAATCAACAACAACAAATGTCGACAACAACTACAACAACAACTAGCATAGTCAACAGCACAACAACAACGACAACAACTAGCACGAGCACGGACAATGACAGCATACGTGAGCACTGTGCACAACATTATCAACATTTGCATCATCATCAACAACAACAACAACGACAACAACAACAGCAACATCTCTATCATCATCATAATACGCATCATCTGCAACAACAACAGGCTTGCCAGCATCGTAAGGCCATCTTTCAGACATGTAAAGGTATATAGACTGTGTAGCAAGCAGAAGCTATCCTTAGATGTGACCCGGTTTAGTTGCTCTTGCAGAGATCTGAGAGTGTCATCTTGAAATCAGACAATTTTCGAAGAATACTTTCTAGAAGTCTGAAGATTGATATAATGATTGAAAGTCGACTTCCCAGGTCTTTTATCTACTTCAAGAGATGTTTTACTTTCATGTGAAAGTTGAAGGTTCTTCTTCCACGGCGTTCTCCCTTGGTGAGGGGCGAGATGTATCTATCATCTCTTCTGCTTTATGTGTAATAGCACCCGTTTGAGATCGCAACACCATGCCGTGTCAAGCTGACTCTACCCGCAATTTGGGTTTCAATCACAGCCACCACGATACTCCCACAATGGGCGACCTCAATGAGTATGCTCCCCTTTCATTACCGACAGACTCGGATTGCCTGGGACTGGTCACCATCTTCTGACACCTCTTGCTAATGCCATCTGTGTATCAAGCATCACGCCACGCACCCATTTCCTGACGATCCCTATTTGGTCGCCTCTTACGACAAGCAGGGAAACACTGAGGTGAATATTCTAGTCCCGCCACCCCACGGGAATCCGTGTTTCAATCATCCGCTGACGCCGCATAAATACGACTTCCTGTCAGCATCCACTCTCCAATCGAATGTGACCAACGTTGACGCTGTCTTCCAAACGCCACGCACCCATTTCCTGACGATCCCCATTTAGTCGCCTCTTACGACAAGCAGGGGAAACACTGAAGTGGATATTCTAGTCCCTCCACCCCACGGGCACGTTGTGGATCGCTCTTCGCTTCACTGCTCCTCGAAGATCTTAACGGCAAGGGTGGCCCAACCAGTAGCTATGCTATCGCCGGCGTTGCTCTTAGAGTCACTGCAGCTACAAAGCCTCCTCATCACATCAACGTGAGAATTTCTGAGAGGGGAAAGTTGTAGGTTGGTGATCATAAAAACTCAACCCGATTCGCCTTGGAAATGAATCAGAGTGGCTTTATTATGAAGCTTCTAAAGCTTCAAACCGATAGTTGATCAACTGATTCTTTGCTTGATTATCCTTTTGACTTTTGCATAAGCAAATTAATTGAGACAGCTTTTCAGGAATATGGATATAATATTGCTTATTCCGCTTAGCACTTCTGACTTAGAGATAATTTGAGAAACATGCGTTCTCCTTCTTGCACTGATGGCAGCCCCTGTGGAAACCACCGATGACAACAATGGTTCACGGATGGGTCTAAAACTGAGAAGGGTGTAGGTGTTGGAATCGTTGGACCCAACACCAGAATCTCTACCGCAATGGTCATCTGGCCCAGCGTCTTTCAAGCGGAGATTCATGCTATTTAGATCTGCGTCCTTAGTATTCTTCTGAATAGAACAAGGGGCGCAAACATATGACTTTTTTCAGATAGCCAAGCTGCTATTAGGGCATTGTCATCCTGGAGCATCTCCTCCAGGATGGTTAAAGAATAACTACTTCCAAACTCTGTCCGCCCAGAACAAAGCACGACTGGGAGCCTCCACCCTGACTACATCTCCTGCGCCGTTTTGTGGTATTGGTTGGTCCACGATCAAAACCATGATAATCACATGAGCCGCAGGAGAACGTAGGAGATACTGGTTCTCCCTTCCGTTGCTTCATCAAGCAAAAGTGCTTATCAAACCTCTGGATGCGATGAAGACAAAAGGTCTTGGCAGAGTGGACCTAAGGCTCCTGGTAGCTTACCTATCTGGCCTGGCACTGTTAGATATCATCTACAGAAAATTGGCCTATCGGACTCTTCAGAGTGCAGGCTCTGTCTAGAAGACGATGTCACCACCAGAAAAATTCTCTGTGACTGCCCAGCGCTGGTATGGGACAGAGCCTGTCACATAGGAAAGGAACGGATTAGTCCCTTCCATCTCAGGTCAATACCAACAAAAGACCTACTGCCATTCATGAGGAGAACGGAAAGTCTTCAGTGTTAACCTTAGGGTGTGGTACAAAAGACCTTTTGGTGAGGTACTCTTTAAGGAAAAATAAATAAAAATTCTCCTTATTCTTCCCATTGGTGTAAGAAACATCCATGCCACTTTATAAATGATCCACAGCACTTGGTGTAGGTCATAAGTATTCCATTAAGGTTCTAAAACTTTCTGCAAGGGCAAATAAACTCAAACCAATTGAAGCCTCACCCATTACATATCCTCTTCCATTCCCCAATTCATCCGCACCCAAGTTCTTTCTACCTTATTTTATTTCTAGACTTTTGTAATTGTTTTGGTTTTCTTTTTAGCATGTCAACTTTTTTTTTGTTGTTTGTTTGTTGTGCCATTTGCTTAAGCTTTTATTTCGTTATCCTTTTTAATTTTTGTGTCATCTTTCAAACGTTTTACAGGTACCGCCACACAAATACGCCCCATGGAGGAAGCAACTGGTGGCACGGCACAAACTAAAACCGATACATTGGATTCACAATTGTTGTCCGGCAGTTTGGCCGCTGTCACCGCTGGCGGTCATGGTTTACATGCGGGCAGCAGCTCTAGTTTGGGCAGAAATCAGCTGACCGCCAAGCAGGTGCAGCAGCAACAGCTGCATGGACTACAATTGGGAATGGATCAGGGTCAACACAAATTACGACACAGGGGTCTATCATTATTTGTTATATTGTTAATGTGCTTGCTGCTGGCATTAAATGTGATATTATTACTTAAGCTCTGGAAGCTGGAGGAACACATTGATGTGGATCTCAGTAGGCGTGCGCGCATGCCCAGTTTGGCGGCCTTAAAGTGAGTAGGGTGTGCATATAGTGTTGAAATAATATTAAAACTTTGCTTTTGTGATTTTAGGGAACTACCCACAACCAGTCAGGATTGGCTGGAGTTATTGCGTCAGCAGGAGCTCTCACATGAAACCGAATTACGCAAATGGCATCAAGTTTTGCAAACTGCCATCGAATTGCTGAAAAAGGTGAGCATCGTTTGTGAAAAGATTTACAATGATGGCCAGCTACGTCAGAGTATTGAGTCTATGCATACGGAATTATAAAGTGACTAATTAAAACGCAAGCGTTTTGTCATAAATCTAACCTAAAAAATCACAACCACACACATACACTAGCACACATACATATATGTACAACACACATGAGCACATTGTTAAAAAAAAAGAAAACTATTTGTAATACCCAGCATTGTGAAACATTTGTTAACAAGAAAAAAAACTGAAAATTTGTTGCATGTTCATTAGACCTAAAGAAAGAATATTTTGTATTGTAGTCAAAGTCAGGCAAGTCAAAGCGAAACTTAAACGAATGTAGTTTTTAAAGGTCAGGAAAAGGACACAGTTTTAAGAAATTTGTGAGATTTGAAAAAATTGTAAACGTTAAAAGTCTAATCATGGAGAGATGTAAATGCCCATCGGGCTGCTTAAGTTAAGATTGTAAAAAAAGAAAATGAAATAATTTCTGATGTACGAGGTGTGTTCAAAAAGTAAGGTGACTTAAGCAGTGTCGCGGGCAACGTATTTTCGATTATCGATTTTTTTATCCATATTTTTCGATAGCAAAAAATCGCCGAACACGCAAAACACTTATAACCTTTACGCCTCTCACAACCAAACAAAAAATGCCATTCACTTGAAATTTGGTACAGATGTTCGGGAAGAGTGTACCAACACAACAAAACAAAAAAAAATCGATAATCGAAAATACGCCGCCCGCGAAATTGCTTAAGTCACCTTACTTTTTGAACACACCTCGTATAGGGTTTTCCAATAAGAGGTGTTATTTTGGTATTCAACAAAAATTGTTTGAGATAAATGAAAGGATGTTCACAACCACGCTTACAGGACCATATCCTTTTCATGAAATTTTCCCTAACCAAATCGGAAAGTGGCTGCCCTATGTCCTTGACAGCCTCACGAACTTTGAGGTCTTGAATCGACGCTGGTCTGTTGGCGTAGACCTTATCTTTCACATGGCCCCAAAGGAAGCAATCGCAAGGTGTTAAATCACAAGATCTCGGTGGCCAATTGTGATCACCTCTTCGAGAGATATCAAGGTCCGGAAACTTTTCCCGTAAAAGAGCAATTGGTTTCGTTGCTTGTGTGGCACATAGCGCCGTCTTGTTAAAAATAGACGTCCAGATCAATACCATCCACCTCCGACCATAAGAAATCATTAATCATCTCAGGATAGCGCAATCCATTCAGCATAACTGTTGATCCAACCAAATTTTCGAAAAAGTAAGGTCCAATGACCCCACCGGACCATAAAACGCAGCAAACAGTCGCAAGTTGAGGATAGAGAGGCTTCCCAACAATAACTCTTGGATTTTCCGAGCCCCAGATGCGACAATTTTGCTTGTTGACGTAGCCACTGAGGTGAAAATGGGCCGAATCAGTCAAGATGATTTTTGGATGGAATTCCGGATAATTTTCATGCATTTCAAGGACCCAATCAGCAAAGATCAGTCGGCTTGAGTTCCAAGTCTTTATGCAAAATACGGTGTGATGACGTTTGTGGAATGCCCAATTCCAAACAACGACGAGGAATGGACAAACCTGGGTTTTCTTCAACACTTTGGGCTAAAGCAGCAATATTCTCTGTTGTTCCTGAGCGACGTTCACGGGTTTTATTCTTCACATCACTAACTTGTCCCAACAGCTTCAATTTTTCCACCAATTTCTGTATTGCGGTTCGACAAGGAGCTACACGACGACCCAAAAATGCTTTAGTTTTTGCGAATTGTGACTGCAAGACTTTTACCAAGTTAGGTTCCTACTTGTCAAATGTTAAAGAATAAAAGCTTCAAAAGTGACAGCTATCGAAATACCGGGAGATTCAAAATAACACCTCTTGTTGGAAAACCCTTTATGATTGAAATTAGATGTTAAATAGTCTATTCATTGATGGATGTAAATCCTCATCAGGCTGCTTTTGGGATTATAGAAAAAGAGCCTGTATAAATTAATTTTGGATGTATGTTAGAGTAAGATCCAAGATCACATTCATTAGTTATTGGTTTGTAAATGAAAGCTTCATCAATTTATGATGTATAACAAGTATTTGATGTTATCTTAGAGATCCTTGTTCAAAAACTAAACTTCTTTTGGTTGTAAAAGTTTTTCTGGTTGTAAACTTTTGATAAAATATATTACCCAAAGCTTCCTCCTTTAAGTTTCGTTTTGACGCACTGTCTTGAGCAATTTTTCGGCATTTTTTGTATATGTACATAAAAAAAAAACTTTTGTAAGTGGCGCGCATTTTGTGGAACTTATGTCCTTTATGTATTTAGCTAAGTTAGTTATTAAACTTAAACACAAACAATAAAAACAATCTCAAGTTTGGACTTTTACAAATCTAATGTTGTAAGTATATATATGTCATATGTACGCATCATCTCAAAACAAAATTTGTACTGCATGCATTCCCAGAAAATAACCAAAATCTATTGTTTTGTTCGATTTATTTGTATATATAATTTGTCCTATATATTGATTTGGGCTCATTTATCATTTCAGACTGAAAAGACTTTGGCTGAAGTCATGTTTCGTTAGCTGCAAAACTTAAAATACTTTGCCACTAAATAATGCTTAAAAGCAGCTTAATAACCCCACAACAAAGCGGCTTAAAAATAAATAAATAAAAAACTTAAAGCCACCAAAAAACTTGAATTTAAAATTCAGCTCAGAATTAGTCACAATTGCATAAGCAACAAAAAAAAAACACGCGTTAAAAAACAGTACTTGTGTTATTAGTTTAATTTAGTTTTTATTTATATTTATTATTCTCGCTCAACTTGGTGCATTTTAATTTTAATTTTTGTCTTGGCATTTATGTTTTTTAAAATTTGATTTTTTTAACTCATAAATTTCATGTCTAAACAGCGCAAAATACAAAAGCAACAACAAATATTAACAATAAAAACAGTTTGTAAATTTGATAAATAAAATTATACAAATATTTATGTAAAAATATTTATTTTATAACAATTGCATAAAACTTTTTTAAAAGCAATTTTGTTTTTTGTAACTGCTCTAAGCTCGATTTTGGCGCCCACGTTTATGTCGTAAGCTAAAATTTCAAAAAAACTATACATAAATGCTAAAAATATAAAAATTAATAATAAAAATAATGAAACAAAAAAAAAGAGTAAAAACAATTGCATACTATGTATAAACAAAGTATTGTTAGTTTGTAGTGGTTGCATTTTAAATAAAAAAACAAAAAAAAAACACAAAAAAGTCGAAATGAAATTTAAACAATTAAATGTTTATCTAAGTTTAAAAATAAAATTAAAAAATTACTTTGAAATTGGCATTAAAAAAACAAATAGCTAAAATATGTCACAAGTTGTGTTAAAATGTTAAGCTGCAGTAATTAAATTCTTATTTATTATTACAAAAAAAAGGAAGTAAAAAGCAAAAATAAAAAATATATAAATGAATAAAAAAAATGTGCGTTTTTTTGTCAGTTTATTTTTTATTTTTAACTTAAATATGTCTCTAATAAAACGTAAAATTTTTTAAAATGCTTTCAATGACGGCCTTGGATGCTATATATTTTTTTTATAATGTCCTTTTAAGAGGATGTTCTTGTAAATATAAGGATAAATTGATTCCATATTTTTATGCAATGAAATTCTTACAGGATATTTGATTGTTTTCCACTATTGTGGACTAAAACTCCTTGTAAAATTGGTATATATGCTTGTAGATTGCTTATGAGTACTATATTATGATATCTACTTTTAAATATGAGAGATCCTTGTTTTCCACTATTGAGTATTAAAATTCTTCGAGAAATTGGAATATTCTTGTAGATCGCTTATGAGTACAATATTATGATATCTTCTTGTAAATATGAGAGCAAATTGGTTCCGTATTCTTCCTTATCCTTTTCAATATTGTGTAAAATTCCTTGGAATATTGGAATTGAAATATATATGTAGATCGCTTATGAATACGATATTATGATATATTCTTGTAAATATGAGAGCAAATTGGTTCCGTATTTTTGTTCAATGAAATCCTTACAGAATGATGTGATTATTTGATTGTGTCCTAAAATTCCTTGTGAAATTGGAATACTTGTAGATTCCTCTTAAAGCATTTCATGAATTGAAAATTAATATTTTTTTATATTATATGAAATTGATTGTTTCCTTTGGCTTCCATATTGTGTTCCAATGAAGTTCCTACCGTATGATTTGTCCTAAAATTCCTTAAATCTCCCGCCTATATTTCTTTATTTTTTGTTTTTAAATTCAATGAAAACCCCTCTTATATGATATGCATAATTCAGAAGCTCTCTTTTTGAAAAGTTAACAGAATTTTAGCACGATATCATTGACCAAAAAAAATCCATGGGAGAAGATCAAAATTTCAATTTGTGGAGTTGGAATAACCGTGAAATTTCGCGCCCAAGTGACGTGGATACCTATTTTGTTATCTTTTGCTTGAGTTGTACTAATTGGGTATTTTTGTAGAGCCTCCTAGATCCTTTAATAAACGACTGAGATCTCATAGATTTCGCTTTGCATTATGTTCCTGTTAACCAGCTACTTTTTTCTTCACAATTCACTAAAATCCCTTTAAAATGCTTTGCCTTATATTACTTCTAATCCAGATTCTTAGGTCTTCGAAACTCGCTAACATCCCTTAAATTTGATATGAAAAATTCAAGATCTAGCGTTTTCGTAAAGATGGCAGATGGTTTCCTAATAACATAAAATATATATTTTTTGATTAGATATATTTAGTAGACATAAATCCCACAGATGTGCCATAAAGGTCCCTTAAGGTCCACTTGGAATTGAGACAAGATGTATATGACCAGTACTTCCTTAGAATTTCACAATCTCTCGTTTTAGTAAAGATGGCAGCCATGTGGATCCGAATAAATAAAATAATTTTGTGGTAAGATATATTGAGTGAACATAAGTCCCATTGATGTGCCATAAAAGTTTCCTGAGGTCCAAGTGGAATTGAGACAAGACCTGTACTCCCTTAGGAATTCCCGATCTCCCTGAAATAGCAGATTTCACGATCTCTCAATAAAATATCTATTTTAGAACTCATAAATCCCACTGAGGTGCCATAAAAGTTTCTTGAGGTCCAAGTGGAATTGAGACGGAACGTGTATAAGCTGTGCTCCCTTAGGAACTTATGTGAATTCGATTTCGTAAAAATAGCAGATTTCACGAGATATCTCTCGTTTTAGTAAAGATGACAGATGGTTTCTCAATAAAATATCTATTTTAGAACTCAGTGGGATGTGCCATAAAAGTTTCTTGAGGTCCAAGTGGAATTGAGACGAAACGTGTATAACCTGTGCTCCCTTAGGAATTCATGTGAAGATAGCAAATTGTTTCCCAAAAAATATATATTTTTTGATAAGATATATTTAGAACCCATAAATTTCACTGATGTGCCATAAAAGTTCCTTGAGGTCCACGTGGAGTTGAGATGAGACGTGTATAACCTGTACTCCGTAAGGAAATCACGATCTCTCGTTTTCTTCAAGATGTCAGAAGGTTTCCCAGTAAAATATATATTTTTTGATAACATATATTTATAACACATGTGTGCCATAAAAGTTCCTTCAGGTCCACGTGGAATTGAGACGGGATGTGTATAACCTGTTTTCCCTTACGAATTCACAATCTCTCGTTTTCGTAAAGATGGCCGATGGTTTCCCAATAAATATGTATTTTTTGATAAGATATATTTAGAACCCATAAATCCCACTGATGTGTCATAAAAGTTCCTTCAGGTCCACGTGGAATTTGAGAGGAGATATGTATGACATGTACTCCTTTGGGAATTCTTGTGGAACTCAATGGTTTCCTAAAAAACATGTCCCAGGTTCACTGTACTCCACTAAAAATTAAATTTAGAACTTTTACAACAAAATATTATATCTTCTTTCCATATCCTTATTTTTTCATATAGCGTTGGTCGTTGGTTTTTATATAGTGAACAAAATTTTTTCCAAAAGCTTTAAAACAAAATACCTTATTTTAATGTATCATATACAAATATAATGGATTCCATACTTACGTAATCCTTGAAGATTTCTCTTAACATTTTGCTGCAGTTTATATTTATAAACTAGATTCACAAATATTTCTAATAATGACTTCTATTCCCGATTTTTTTATTGTATTTTAATAACTTTTTCCAGCTCTCTTTCCAAAATATCAGTTAAACTTCCAATTTCGAAATCACCAAAATTTTAAGATTTTGTTTTCCCTACATCAATTATGTTATATACATTTCACACTTTCCAACTTATTTCATTCCTGTGTTCCTGCATCCATTGGCCGTCATATAAAAACGTCTTATTCCGAAATCCACAAAATTTCGTTACAACTTAAAAAATTTTGAAAAAAAACTTAAAATTATTAGAACTAAATCAAGGGTTTTTTTGGTATTTTTTTCGTCATAACATCCTTTTTCTTCTTAGGAATTTTAACACGCTGCTGCTTTATCTCGAATTTACTGGCTGGAGATTTCATCACTGAGATACCATCCGCATAGGTTACATTAGATGTCAAGGACTTGGTTGTTTTCAGTTTGACCGTCATATCCGTGGGTAATTCTACAGTGGGTTGCTGGGTCTTTGACAGCAGTCGATCCAGCAATATCTTTGATTCCATTTTCATTGCTGATGTACTATCCTTTTCGCTCATATATTTATCAGCTAGATTGGACATCCTCCCACGATCGCGTTGCTCCTCCTGACGCATGCGCTCGGTCATTTGGGCCACCAGCTTGTCCAGAATTTTACTTTTAGCGTTGGGGAGGGGCTGCTTCGGTGGTGACTTCTGTGACTTCTGTTTACGGGTTATGTGTGCAGCAGTCACGGCATGTGGCGCCATCAGTGATCCCAATGGGATGGTTACTGTTTCCCTTGGGGTATATCTTTTGGGATCAAATTGACTTGGCTTAATGGGTCTCTTAGGTGGTAGTTTTTGGGTATAGTCCAAGAGTTCAGCGGTTTTGGATGGGTCTGGTGGACGGTACCAGTTTTTGCGCGCAAACACCTCCTTAGCTTGCTCTTTGGCTCGACGTGCGCGCACCATGTCATATATAGATGCTATTGGTGTCTCCATTTTAAGAACAGATAAAAAATAAATTTATAACTTTTTTTTTTTTGTATAATTATTTTATGTTTCGTTTAAAGGGTTTGAATAATATTTTATAACACTGGCGCTTAGAGCAAATGTAAAGCGATCTTAACTTTGGGTTAAAATTCTAAAATTTTAATTCTAGGGTTGCTTAGTTAAAAAATAAAAAAGTAGAGTTTTTAGAACGGACCAAAAATTAACTCAATCCCAATACGTTTGGTGACATTAGAGAACCTGCCCAAAAAATAGCTTGGCCCCTTATGGACTTTAGGCAGCTTAATCCAAAGACCAAAGTTTTCCAACATTAATGTTTCTCCAGCACTAATAGTAGGGCTGTCTGAGCGAATACACCCGAATAGTCATCCATGACTTCGCTTCAAGCGACTTTTTCGCCATTTTGCCATATTATGATGAAGTATCCGCAGGATCTCTGAAGATCCAGCGCTGCATTTATGGTAAAAAGTGCAATGTGTTGGATGAATATGCTATAATAACCATGTTGATTTTTATAATGTAATAACCTAAGATGAAAGGAAACCTAAGATGGTTGCTTCGCTGAATGACGCTTCCGAGATGTAAGTGGCCTCTAGAATTCCCTGCACCACTTGGAGTTAATACCGGGTGCAAGTTTTCCAGAGCGTGTGAAAGGGACTTTAGAATTTCTTTCACGTTAGGTATAGAACATAATGGTGTTGGATACACTAGGGTCCAAAAGGTATTGAGCCTGACATCGCGTCCGGGAGTCTGACGAATTTTTATATATTTTTTTGGAATCGCCTTATTCGCATAGAAGGTCCAAAAAATCCTAGCACGTTAGAGCTTTAAAACACATAATTTAATAGGGTCTTTTCGAAGATATAACAGAGCCATGATGTGCCGTCAATATCTGTCATACACATCCGAAAATCGATATTCTCGGGCCTCTGAGCTACTAGGTAATTTCGAAAAAGACCGATAAAACGATATCTTTAAATATAGATCTTCGGCGAAATCGTTGATTTATTCTGTTAATTCGCGGAGATCTTAACTCCATACAAATGCAATACGCCAGTGCCCATAAAACGCATACTAATTCCATTAAGTCCAGGTTTTCGAGCGTTATTTCAGATGCACTTTCGGGATACGTGAGCCGGAATCCGAAGATAAAAAAAATACAATAAGTCACACTTGAAATATGGTTTTCAGGTGCTGTCAGCCCATTTTTGGTAGCCACTTTCCATGGTGATCGGTTCAAAGCCCATTTTCGAGTCAATTTTATTAATATTTTTTTGCCATAGCCTAATACGAATAGTAGGCTCAAAAAGTCCTAGCACGTTAGGACTGTGATATCACCAAAAAAATTCAATATTTGGAGGTTTTTAAGAAATGCCAGAGCACTGATGCGCTGTCATTGTCTGCCGTACGAGTCCGAAAATCGATATTTTTGCGTCTGAATAATACCATAACATTAAAAAACCAAAACTGGAGTTTTTTTTTTCGAATATCGGTGTCAGAAGAAAAATTTTATAATTTTTGTTGGGATCCCAGAATCCGCATCCCAAGTCTAAAAAGACCAACACGCCAGTGACCTAAAAAACAAATCAAATTTTTTTGAGTCTAGGTTTTTGAACGATGGTTTTTTTAGATTTTTGGAATCGTTGGATCCGAATACGGAGCTAAAAAATGTGATAAATTACAGTTCTGACGTAATATATTATGTGGCTTTAAGATTATATCAAAACACTTACGGTAGCAGGTTTGGAGCCAAATAGCTGCGCTCTAATTCCAAACTTTGGATCTTGGATTCAGACTCAACCACCTTAAAACGTGAAAAGATCGGACATCAGAGATCTTAATTGTAGTTATTTTGTCAGATTTGATATTTTTAAGAATACCTTGGATAAAAAGTTATATTCTAGAATCCAAAATATTATAATACTTGAATAAGCGACTTAAATGATATGTACCAAGAAGAAATCAGAATTTGGTCTTAGGGCGCAAAGTTGCTTTAAGTATGTTCAGGGGACTAGAAAAGGCGATATCCATCTACACGTCTGTATAAATATCTCGAATTCAGACATTATATAACTCCCCCATCCTTCATAGAGTACCCCGAAATCGACAAAATTAATAAAAGCATAATTTATTTATTTATAAAGATAGCATAATTGTATCGGTTGTTTCATAAACCTCATAAGTCATATTTATTTGCAACATGCTTTTTTGCTGAAAGTGGTTCCTTAAAGGTAGATACGTATTCTAGCTTATAAAGTCGTGTCTAGGTAACAGCAAAAGTGCAATTAAGGGGAATAAACGCTTTCGTTTCTGATTCCTTTTTGTGGTTTTTTTCGTTCGTTTCTCCTTGAAAATGCTTTCAAAATGTGGTTCCATATTAAGAGGTTTTTGATTGTTCACTAGACATAGAGTAGTCAAAATGTATATTTTCACTTTATCGAGGTGTTCACTATATCCAGCCACGACTGTAGTTATGTATATAATAACAGTTTATTTAAAAAAATTAATTTGACTATATCATACGTAGGAATAACCCCTATCAGATCAATTAATCGAAAAAAACAAGTTTCTAACGTTTCCTTTTGAAGATATCGTAGTCAAATTTGGTAATCGAAATTTTTGTTAGCAGTAATTAGGCATTAGTGAATTAAAAAGCGTTTCACTTATCTATGAGATGGAATCTTGCTATTAAACTTATATTTCTTTTATTTTTTATTATTATTTAGTAAATTTACTTATTGTCTAACGACAGACAAACTCTAAATAAATATGAAAAAATTGCTTTTTTTTTTGATCTTACATTGTATCTTCAAGTCGTCCGCACTCAACATTAACCTCCGCCATTTTAACTTCCCAGTATTTTCTATTCCGTATAATTTAATTTGCATGTTTTTGGCTTGTCAAATCCAATTTGCGACTAATCCACATTTAATAACTTTTTCATACAAAAGCAACGAAATTTGCTTGAATTTTTGCAAATGGAGCTTCCGGAACAATGCAATGGCGGATACTGTATTATGCATATTTTATGTTGCATACTTTTAGGTGCTGCCTTTTTAGTTGCTACGCGGAAGCTGAAAATTAATACATTTTTTCAAAGTGTTTCGAATTGTGTGTTTACTTATAAATTAAATATGTTCAAGAAATAAATGAGTCACATATAAGATATTAAATAATTTATACAAATTTATAAAAAGCGCGTGCCAAAAACATAGAAATTATTGGCAGAAATTTTTTTTAAAATTGTAGGATGATGTTGACTCACATATTCTTTGGGATTCGAATGATTTTAGCATCCTAAAATGTGGCTTAAGAAACGAATAATAATAATGATGTGTATTGTTTTTATGAAAATACATATTCTACTATATACTATATAATCATGCATTTATTTTAAATTGTAGAAAATGTGAGTATCTTTAATAAAGAACTACAAGCGCTAAAGTTATCTAATCCAGTGTAATTAGTTGGAGTAATAATATTAAATCTATTTGGTGTCTAAAGGGCGATGGTGGGGCATAGGTGTTTGTTTCCATATGCCTCTGTTTATCACTTTAATGTAAACAAATGTCTGACTGATAAGAGTTCATTAAACGCAAAATGACAATTTAAAACTATAATATATATAATATTCTTATATACATTGTATATATGCAAAAAAATAGAGTAATTTAAGGTAAAAAATAATGCGTGCCAATGAAAAAAAAAAAAACAATTTAAAACTAATTAAAGAAATAAAAATAATGCGTGACAAAGAAAATACGCACAGAAGCAAATTAAACAAAGATCTACATAATAAGTCGAGTCACTTCCCGCTTAGACTATTTTTTATTTAAACAGACATGAGAAATTCAGTAAAGAAATTTATTTAAGAATAAAAGGATAAATGGAGATGTTGATTAATTTTTATTTATCGATAAGGTTTATCGATAATAAGCATTTTAACGAAGTTGAAGCAATAAAAAAATGAGATTTAAATTAAAATATAAAGATTGCATACATTTAAAAGGTCACAAATTACTAGTATATTAAAATAACTATTTACAAATTTACAAAAAGATTTATCCATCATGTTTTATTTATAATAGATAAAACAAAAAAAATCTAAAAGAAAAAATTAAAAAACACTTTTTAAACTCGGTAATACAAAAAATAATTTTTTAACTAATAGCTTGAAAAACTAAATTAGATTACGCTGATCGCTTAAGGAACCATCCAAATTCTCTTGCATGTGCCCTGGCCAGTCATAGACCAAGAAGACGCCTCAGAACTTCTAAGTCAGAAGGCGTAACCTATGATAGAAACTACTTGATTTTTTAAAACATGCCATATATAGAGTAATCTAAGCCATACCACACGAAAAGTTATTTTGAGTGTAGAGTGACTTACTTTTTTTTTAGAAATGTTTGATTATAACCCATAGAATCATGGGTTGATTGCCAATAATAAATATTCGAGAAAAAAAAGAAAGGATTATTGAAACACACTAAAAAAAATGTATACAAAAAGCCTTAAAAAGCTTGCACAGTAAATTGATTTTGTATTAACAGTCAAAACCTTTTTCTATTTTATGTAACATCACGCCAAATGTATTTTTTTGGCCTATATCATAATTTAATCGGTAAGTCATTGTTTTTATTTCATTATAGTATTACGTAAGAATAGTTGGCGCAGCTATTTTTACGTTTCGCTATATTTTAAATTAATTTAACATAAATTTTTGATATATTTAAGTAAAAAGATAAAAAAATATATATTTTTATAAAATTTTTCTCATTGCTTCTCACAAAAGTTACGCCCAAATAAAAACGTATTTCATTTGATGCATATAATTTATAAGTATGTAAAAAATATAAATAATTCCCTGTTTGACCCTTTAGAGAGGGGCATAGGAAATCTCTATTAATAACTGTTCGAACAGAACAAATTTATAAGTATAAGAAAATGAAAATTTAAACTCCAAGAAATCAAATTTACGAAAAAACTTAGAAAACGTTTTAAGATAGCAAATTTTATTAAAAATCTAGTATTTTTAATGTTTTACAAAAATTGGATAAGAAATGGTGACAAAGTTCAATATATGTAGAACCCTTTTTAAATTTGTTAAGTTTTTTCAACACCCACTATTTATTGGTTATACATTTAAAAAATCTAGTTTTAAAAACTATAGTTACTGATCAAGCAAACAATTTTATTTTATAAAATTAAAATTTTTATATTTATCACATTTTACTTAATCAAAAATAAAAAATAATTTTTCATTTACTGAATATTTTTTTATCAATTTTTTTGTAATCAACGTAATCCTCCGAAACGGCTAGACCGATTCTCATGAAATTTTGTGTGCTTATTGGGCAGGTCTGAGAATAGGCCAACATCTATTTTTCATACCCCTAAGAGATAAGGGTTGCCACTCCTAACATTTTTTTTTTCACTTATCGACTATACCTTCATGGTGTGTTCACGGGCGCGAAGTTAGCCGCGAAGCCTTCCACACTCCTATTTCGCGGCTTTCGCGGACG
Source organism: Chymomyza amoena (assembly GCA_037043745.1). Classification (NCBI taxonomy): domain Eukaryota; kingdom Metazoa; phylum Arthropoda; class Insecta; order Diptera; family Drosophilidae; genus Chymomyza; species Chymomyza amoena. Next base: position 129,272 of record JBAMAX010002343.1, on the reverse strand, counting down.
GCGCGTTACGCAATATTTTTCAATCTGTGGTTTGTCTTGACTGAACGTGAAAAAATAAAAAAAAAGACATCCTGTCGCCATTATAGGCTAACATTATTAGTGCACGAAAACATTAATATCAGGTACTGCTTACAATGCCGAGAAGAAAACTACCAAATCTCCATCAAACATGGTTAAAATGTAAAGATGAGGAGTGGTTGAAAATTTTATGATGAAATTAATCCACTCATCGATCAATCGGACGATGTTTTCCAATCGGCTAGTATTCTATAAATTATTATAAATTAATTTTTTTTTGCAGTTTTTTTTTAACAAGTTTTTATAATTGTTATTCTGTGTATTTAAAGATAAAAAAATGTTTAATTTTGTTGGTAAATATTAAAAAAAAATAAAAAAATTATCGTAGCTAAAAAAAATTTTTAAATTATGAAGATTTATTAACAATGCATGAGGTTAGCTCCAACAAAAAAAGTTAATAAAATCTCATTTTGAAGCTTAACCAATTTAATATTTTTTTAATGTATTTGTTCCACTTACTGCTTGTACCGTTAAACAAAATTCGGCTGAAAAATTCGAATTCCAAAAACTTTGACTTATTTGTGTGAAAATTATATTTTTTTTACGCCAACACGCACTTTAGGCTATTTTTTTTTCGCCAGAATCTGTTATAAAATGTATCTAGTTCGCAAAAATCATCATAAAATTTGTTGACCTGTATAATGCGTGCCAAAAAAATTAAAAACATTTGAAAGCACTTTTTGCATATAAAAATATTTCTTATATCAAGTGTGTGTGCTATATAACAAATTTACGCACAAATGGAAGTATATATGTATATAATACTTATATATAAATGTAGAAAGCGACGCACGCACATTTGTGCATAAATCTTATCAGCAGAAAAACTAAAAACTGTACCTCTCTGGGGGGCTCGGAGGGGGGGAGCTAACATATTGTTACTCTATATAAAGCAAGACGAGCAGAAAAAAAAACCTCGAAAAAAAAACTATGCGTCTTATTTTCAAGGTTAAGAGCAAGTGCGTGTCTTTGATAGTGTTTGTGAGTGTGTTTTTTATGAGTGTATTTAACTAAACTGTTGTCGTCGACAGCAAATAAAATATTTGTATAAGTATTGGTGTGTATATACATAGCAACGCACACATGTGTCACATTTGCACAGTGCGTAGAAATAAAAAAAGAGACTGAAAAAAAGCAACAAAAAACATTATTAAAACAAGAAATAAGAATTAAGAAATAAGAATTCTAAAACAACAAAAACAATGCAGAACTTGGAACCACAAATTTTATATTGCGGTTCATAAAATTTATTTCGACGAACTACGCCAGCTGAAAAAAAAAAAGAAGTCATGCTGCCTTGGTAGATCTCGGGGTCTTAAACTATATCTAGAACTATATTCTATACTAACTAGGCCTATGACTTTGATAATTTCCATTTCATTTGGTCAACAAACAGCTGACACATTTTATGAGCGTCGTTCTTGAGTTGAGTTCATTTAGTTTCGTTCGTGGCTGGCATATAAATTGCGCATACGCCACGTTGTTGTGTTCTAGGTTTATTTTTTTTTGGTTCTGGGTTTAATGACTGATAAGCACAAGTGAACCAATGACCGGAGCAATCAAGTCCCGGCGACATTTCTACATATATAATATAGACATTTTTTATCTAGCCTATCGATGAAATCAAATGACGCATAATCAAAATGTTTTCTATATATTTAGGCCTATATTTGTATAGCGCTTTTTGCATAATAAAAAATTTTGCATATATAAAAAATGTTATTCAAATTTATAGCCAAAGATGATTACAAACGGGTGTGTACCAGAACACTCTAGTTTGCTTTTTCTACTACGTTTACGGAAATGTTTTAACTTTCGAGATTACTTTTATCTTTGAAAGAAATTGCTATGATAGGTAAATTTCACAATTTTTTTAAACAAAGCGAAATATATTTCTAAAAGTTTGGTTTGAGTTTCTGTTTGAAAAACTTATGACGTCTAATGAAACTTCAAAAAATTGTCTACAAAGTACTTATAGTAGTCTTGGAATAAATATATATATAAAGATTAATTTAAGTTCCTTTATGAAAGTTTTTGAAATTTCGAACCACAAATTCGAAGTTGTTATCCATTAAGTTCCTTGATTTGCATATTAGAACAAATTAATAAATTCGATAAGTTAATTCCAAAGTTAGGGAGTTTTTTTAAAAATTGGTTTGGGTTCCAATTTGAAAGTTTAACAAGCTTATGATATTTGTATATATTAAATACTTTTTAAAAATCTTAAATGAAATTATTTTTCTGCAATTCAAAAAATTACTAAATTTGAATATTAGAACAATTTCTTCAATTTGAACAAGTAAAACTTTGAATGGCAAAAAAATAATATTTCCCAAGAGATTTAGCTTGAGTTCCTATTTGTAAAGATTTATAATACATACTTTCGTAATTTTTATCCTTTATTATTATTATATATTACTTATTGAAAAATTGTAACTTAATATTATTTTGCTGTAAACTTAAAAAATACTAAATTTACATAATAGAACAAATTCTGAAGTAGAAAAATTGAAATTATTTTTCGGGAAACTTAAAAAATACTAAATTTACATACTACAACAAATTCTGCAAGTAGAAAAAGTAAGCTTCGAAAGGCAAATCAAAAATGTTTCCTAAAAGATTTTCTTGGAGTTTCTGGCTTAAAAGAATAATAATACATTCGAAAGAAACTGTTAAAGCCAATTTCGCAAGCCAAACATAAATTCTTTCTTCAAAAATTGGTCCTTCTAGAAAAACTGAATTAATATTTTGATTTAAACTTTAGAGACACCATATCAGAACCAATTCTTAAAATTTTTAGAATTTCGAGATTATTCTTGTTCAATAGTAATTTTTCCTTATTTTTTTTAAATTTGTTAAAAATTAGTTCTTCTGTAATTTAAAAAGTATAAAAGTTTTTGAATTTTAATGTAAAGGTGGTCCCTTCAAAAATCGAAAGTCTTTACCAGAATAAATCCATTTATAGAAAATATTTTTTTGAATAACTTTAAAATATGCCATATCAGAAGCAAATACTTCAAGTTTTAAAATTTCAAGTTTATTCATGTTCAATTTTAATAACTTGAACAGAATTATAAGTTTTTTTTTAATGCTGTCACGAAAATTACATATAAAAATAAAGGGTTTCTGTAGGTTTGTCAAATTCCTTAAATTTCTCAAGACCTTTAAAACCTCCAGTCATAAATTATATTAAGTGTATAGCGATTTACTTGTATATCATATTGTACAGATTATACCCTTTTAAATTTATAGGTTGATTGTCAATTCAAAAGTAAATATTCGAAAAAATATAAATCTAATAGATATTGTTGCAGAGCAATTTGGTATAAGATTTTGATGTTCAGTCAAATTGGGCAAAATATCTGCAATAAAATGTTTTTTAAGAACTGCAAATAATCTTGATTTACGATCATGTTTATTAAAACTTCTTAAATGTGTCATTAAATGCCAAAACAAAAGTTCACATTTCTGAAAAAACATAAATTCACATTTAAGTGTAAAAAAAAGCTTGAATATTAAAAAAGAATGATCAAAAATGTATAAATATTACATTATATTTTATTATTATATTAACATTTTTGATCATTTTTTGTTATATTTCAAATTTTTTAAATATTTTTTTTTTAATATTTTAACTTTTTTTTTAAACAAAAGTGACTTACCGCTTTTAAAATTAAATATTAAATTTGTTTTAATATTTATTAAAACAATTTTGTGACACATTTTAAATTAATTTTTTTTAACGATATGCGCTTTTATTATTATATTAACATTTTTGATTATTTTTTAACCCCCGACGCAAAAAGAGGGGTGTTATAAGTTTGACGTGTCTGTTTGTCTGTCTGTCTGTCTGTCTATGGCATCGTAACTCCCGAACGCATGCAGTGATTTCAATTTAGTTATTTTTGTATTAAATGTGACTTATGTGCGAGTGTTCCTAGACATGTTTGATGAAAATCGGTTGATCTGTTTAAAAGTTGTGGGGAGTGAAAGTGGGGAGAATGCGTGAAAAAAAGCAAACGACCTAAGAATCTATTAATAATTCTAAAAAAATACGTCGCGTTGGGGGACCGCTCCTAAACTAACAATTTAAATACAAAAAGTCTAATTAAGCAACAAAGATGAACTTAAAAACAAAATTAAGAAAATACTTCAAAACTTTCATAGAATTATTTCAAAAAATTTGCATGTAAGATACGACCGTCAACGACGTCTGCCCTTGCGTGTCCCCCAACGCGACGTATTTTTTTTAGAATTATTAATAGATTCTTAGGTACTTTAACGTTAAGTTTCTTTTATTATTTTTTACTTTTTAAATGAAAATTACTTAAGTTCTTGTGTCGGGGGTTTTTAAATTTTAAATTTAATTTTTTTATTTATATTGAACATTTTTTGAATATTTTTTTGATTATTTGAATTTTCTTTGAAACATAAGTGATTTGCCTTTTATTCAATTGTTTTTTTTTTAATTTTTGATAAAAAAAATGTAAATTAAGTAAAAAATTTTGACACAACCCATTCGACACATTTTAAATAAATTTTTTTTAAAGATCTGCACTTTTCTCAGAAATACGAATGATCATCAGAAAGTGATTTTTTTAAGTTTATGATTAAATTTTGATTAAAACTTGGTTTTATAATTAAAAGACTTTTTTTTATTTAATAAACTTTTTTTAAGATTCTTATTCATTTAAAGGTCGTGTCTGGCTAAAAAATCGGCTTTAAATTTTAGCTATCGATAGTATTTTTTAATTTTGATGTTAGTAGTCTTAAAAAAAAAATTAAAATATCTTAATTCGTGTACGAAATATGTCTTGCCAAAAAAATTCTTCCTTTATTATCGATTATATTATAACCTTACTGTACACATATTTTTGAGAAACCAGTAAGTTTTTAAATGGCAAAAATACAAATTTTTAAATACCACAAAAATAAATGTAAAAACAAAATATTTTCGTTGTTGTGCATTTTGTGGGGAAAAAAATATTCAAATATCACTATCCGTTTACAAGATGTGTCTGGCCAAAATAGTTGTACCTGAATAATCAGTTGAAGCTGCTTTATAATTTTTCCGTTCCGATAATCTTTCTTACTTCCTGAGAAAAGAGCATGACCTTTGGTAAATATCAACTATAGACATTTGTAAAGAAATTTGTATCTTAACAAAAAAAAATAGCGTCTTAACTAAAAATCGTAAAGCTTCTATATGCCACCAAGAGCCTCGTTACTGATCGCTGAGTTAGACGATTCATTATTCTTTTTATGATTACTTAAAGCCAGTACAACTATTGTATCCATACTGCCTATTCCCAGTAAGTAATCTTAAATAGAGTATTAATCGTGTAACTCAGCGATCAGTAACTAATTGTACTGTGTACCACAATTAGAATGCTTTGATAAATGCAATTGCATTTAGATCAATAGAGCCATATTTTTTTCATGATACATAAACAAAGATTATACACAATAATTTTTTCTTAAAAAACTAATACTTCAGATCAAAGATTCCTATGACGCAATCGTCCCAACATACTAAAGTTTTCATTGATCTCGATCCCGTGTTCTTAACTATGTAGAAAGATTTCAGTCAGTTAAGTCGCAACTTTTCTGGACAATGGCGGTGGTCTCCATTATAAAGATTCAAGCCCCTTAATATGCGGCTACTTTATGGGGCTCAAAAACTCAGATCAAACACTCCTAATCTAGTCATTGCTTCTGCTAATGCTAAGAAATCTATTCTTCCGTCATTTTTATAGCTTAAAACCATTTAAAACGCATATTTAATTAATATAAACTCACAAACATAACATTTAATTATCTATTAAAAAAATAATCATTTATATTACTTAAAAAATGAAATGAAAGTGCTCAGAGAATTGATAGCCGGAGAGTACTTGACACATATATCAAGTAATCGCTTGTCGAAACTTTGGCATTGAACTTGGCCATATCGGAAATATTACTTATAATACAAACTTTTATTTTTATCACAAGGCAACGCACACTTTAATATTATTATTATTTACTTAATGTGGGATTACATGACTACACACACACACACACTCAAACACACACACGCACACACACTACGCTCATAAAATGCTTGTCATTTGAGCAAATTATTGCAAATGTTTTTTATTATTGTTTTACATTGTAAGACGCAAGAGATAAGCCGCATTGTGTGTAAAGAGCGTTGCTCTCTTAAAAGAAAATAAAATTATATCAAGTGCCCAGTAGGAAATTTGGCGTACGTACTAAAGCGCTGTCTCACTTTGAAGTGTGAAATGTTTGCAACAATGAGACATTTCTATTAAATTTTGTAATAACCATTTTTGTTTTAAGTGGTGTGTTTTTTTATTTTTAAAGCAATTTTACTTTAATAAAAGCTTCAACGAGTGAACGAATAAGTCTTTCAACTTATAAAAATTTCATCTAATTTCCTTTTAAACTTTACAATAAATTTTGTATTTTCGTTTATTACAGAAAAAGTTTTCAGCCCAGTAGGATATTCAGCGCTTCACACTAAATTGATGAAAGATTGCAACAATGAGAAATTTTGTTTAAATTTTGTAATCATAACAACCATTTTTTATGAGTATTTTTATTTTTAAAGCATTTTTGTCTCACAAAAAGTTAATTACAAATATATTTTACTTTAATAAAAGCTTCAACAAGTGAGCGAATTAGTCTGACAACTTATAAAAATTTCATCTAATTTTCTTTTAAACTTTATAATAAATTTTCATCAAAAATTTTATCTAATTTTCTTTTAAACTTTACAATACATTTTTTACTTTCGTTTATAACACAAAAAGTTTTGCAGATGTCTAACTTTTTTCATAGCTTGCCAGCAAGTAAAGAAATATTTTTATAAAATAAATATTAAGTTGCAAAGAATGAAAGAAAATATTGAAGCTTGAAAATAAGTGCTCATTCATTATGAAACAAACTAGCAACTGGAAAAATATTACGTAAGTAGTTTCAATGTTTGTTTATGAAAACAACAAAATTATATAGTGCAGAAAATGTAACAAGGGCAAAAGCAATATTTTTCATTGCATGAGTTGCAATTGCACTAAAATGTAAATAATTAATTAGCTGAAAAATTGGCAATTTGATTTTAGGTTCATTAAAAATGTTTGACTGTCAGTGGAAAACACAATATTCATTATAAATAATTGTTATTAGGCATTACTCAAATTGTAAAGGGCAGTTTAGCAAAATTTAGCAAGCGCTAAAATTGTTCAATTTATAAACGTGTCTAATCTAATTCATATACAGGGCGCGGTGAAAGCCATTATGGGAAAAATTTAGTTCGCGTTTAGGTAATTCAATAACAAAATTTTTGTTTACAATGAGTTGAACAATTTTAAAATAGGCCTTTGAATATTTTATTCGCAAAACAATTATTTTTTTGCGTTATTCAATAAATAGTAAAATCACAGTTGTATTTCCATTTTAAATTATAAAGAAATGTATTTAAAATTTTTTAACAAATAATATGCTTTAGCAAGGTATTTTTTATTATTAAAAAACATACAGTAAGTATTTATTGAAGAATTTTTTTTGTCATATTTTATTTACAATCTGTCTGTTTTTAGACAATCAGCTGATTTTGTAAATAATAATAATAAAAATATGTAAATAAACAGCAAGTTTCCATTGAAACCTTCTATTTTGGTAAATTCAAGAATAAATGTGAAAGGATTTATATTCCCCCAAATTTTTTGATATAAGGAATAAGGGTTCTTTAATTTGGCGTGACGTTACATTTAAACTGCAAAATTTGTTAATTATTTTTATTACTATCGTGACAACAATTGGTCTACTTATGAAACAAAATTATGCTTGGCGTTAGGTTACAAAAATATAATAAATAGAACCTGTCTTATAAATTTTTGCGAACCGAGCAGCATTTTTTGTCCAAAACTTTTCATTGGAATTATGCGAAATAATGCAAGTTAATTTAGCCTTTTAAACCTAATTTTTTTTTTAATGAAGCGAGACTACTTAAATTTTCATTATACATTCTTGTCAAATTTTACATCTAAAAATGAATTTTGACTCCAATATATTTTTAAATAAATTTCGTTAAAATTTGTCAAGATTTTAGCTGTTATGTTAAATTAAAAAATTCCTCATGAGTTTTTTTATATCGCCACGAGAAATCGATTGTAAGGAATTGAATACCATTCCCTCGTCAATGGCTTTAAGGATTTTCTGGTTTCCTTGTATTGCCTCTAGGACATGACAAAATGGACCTATGCAACCTGGCTTATTATATTTTATGTCATTAAGTAACTACATGGATAAAAAACCAAAGCGAATATGCTGTAGGACATCAAAAATATGACTTATGCGTGCTGGCAATGAATGATCGAGCCAGATACAAGCTCCATAAAATACCTCGATTTCAAAGTTTACTGCCAAATATCGGGATCAAATTAGTCCCATGACTTGTTCCACATTAAGTAAAACGTATTCCGCAGCCAAGAAAATAATCTAAATAGACTTCGAAACTCGAGGTATCATCAATTTATGTAAAAAAGTCATATTTGTAAATTCACGCGATTCGACCAAGACCTCATAGGCGCCAAATTCATTGAATACCGCCGATTGTAATGCTTTCCAGTTGCGCGTTTCAAGCATAGGTACTTCCAAAAAAATGGCTGCACTTAGCATGTCAACTATATGGCCCGAAAAGATCACATCGTCGTCGGACTTCATCCAATTGTACACCAACTCAAGCCCGAATGGTAACAACTCCGGAGAAACAAAAACCGCAATATCTTTTCGTTTGTATTCGAGAATACGCTTAGAATATAAAACCAGTATATCGTAATGAACTGGGTACTCTCTGCCACAAACGTACACCAGCCGATCCATGTGCATGTTATTCGTAAAGTTTTCGAAGACTTTTTCCAAAGCGTTGGAAATCGGTGCAAGGATTATTGGTTTGGATTGGTCATCATGAAAAATAAATTCTTTTATATTGCGAAAGTCAAAACCTCGGATGATTCGCGCTACTTCTGGCGTTTGCCCTGACTGTTCATGTCTGGCTTCCAATGCATCCTTATCATCAGGTTCACAGAGCAAGTGAATATTTCGGAACATTTTTGAATAAATATTATATTTTGTAAAGAAATATTTTATAATTATTATTATGTTATAGTTGAAGAGGGATAAATCTCCTAAACACTAAATTGTATGAATAACTTTATTATTTAATAATAATGTTATTATTATATACATCATTTATTAGTGTCTATATGTTATGCAAGGTAAAGTTAATTCTCAATTGCAAAGGTTATACTTTTATTATCCAGATTAGCCTTTCTTATTATTATTCAGATTATTTTATCGTTTGAGTTTCAAATTTAAATTTGTAAAGAAATAGTTGATACTTGCGGTCTTGTGCTCTATAAATAAATTTCAATATATTTTGGGCTGAATATTTAATTATTTTTCATTTTTTCCCATATAGATTATTGCTTAGTTGTTCAAAATCGACTTATTATTTTTAAAATAATTAAAAAAAATTTGTTAATTAAAAAAAGTAAAAAAAATTTAATTTCCCTTTCAGTTACAATTGTAATAAAAGTATAAACAGAAACAGTTCCGCTTAAGAATTGCGAGTCATTACGTTCTTCAAATTTCCCACTGGGTCGCAAGCTAACCGAAAGCAGAGCGTTATTATCAAGAAAGAAAGGCGAGAGAAAGAGAGCGAGAACCATTGAGCGCTTGGCGCACGTGCAATTATCAAGTGACAATGAACGGGGAAGCTCCACTCACTTGAATTGGCGCTCTGCTCTGCTCCGCTCAGCTGAGCTGCTGCTGAGCATAAAATGTCATTCATGCAGGCGCGCTCATCGCTCTTTCAGCTTTTATTGTGTGCGCTCTGCTGCCGCAACGACGACGACGACAAACTCCGAGTTAACGGTTACAGCTCGGCGGCAGCGACGATCACTACGAGATTGAAATCGGCCGCCGTTGGATGTATATATTTACTCTCAGTGCGAAGAGCGCGCGTGCCTTCCGACGTTGTTCGAGTTGTTCGTTCTGTTTGTTGTTATTGTTGTTTATACTCAGTCGGCATTGTCGCAGCAGCAGCGCAGCGCGTCTTCTGTCGTCTACGTTCAGTTCAGTTAGTCAGTCTTCGGACGCAGGCGCAGACGCAACAACAACAACTTGCACTTTAGTTTTTGTTATTAACACATTCACATTCTGCGCTCGCGCTCTGTCTTCTTTGCGCGTTGACGTCGGTCGCGTCGTGTCGGCTTTTTTGGTTAGCAGCTCCTCCGTGCGGGAAAAAATATAATATGCTGGAAAAAAAGAGTTTATTTCAAAAAAACATGTGCGCTGTATTGTAAACTGAGTGTTTTTAAATGTTCTACCTACTTTGTGTGTGTTTTTGTGCAAAAAATTATTAAAAAAAAATAATAATAAATAAAAATATTATTATTAAAATAAAAGATAAAGTTAAATGCTATATATTTATATATATATATATGTGCATAATTGTTGAAATGTTTTTTAAAGCAACAAAAAGTGCCACTGCTGCCTGTTCGCTGCCAGCGTCGCTGTCGTCGTCGTCTTTTGTAAGGCGCTGCTGTTAATTTTTTAATATAATTTTAATACGTTTTCAACTTGAACGTCGCCTGCCGCCGCTCCCATTGTTTTTGTTGTTGGCCTGGGTGCGTGTTGTTGTTTTTGTTTGTTTTCTTCATATATTTTTGTATTACACTTCTCGGCACTTGAATATGACCTTTTTAGATGTTTTTGGGACTGTAAGCGTAGATTTTTTAACATAATAATTTTTAATGCAATTTTTAAGCTTAAAATTTAATGTACAATCGAAGTATCTAAGAGATAGCTTTTTTCTGTCTCAGTTTAAAAATTGATTTTTATTTAAATAGGAAACAGGAATTCCTTTTGAAAATTTCACTTTGGCCCATAACTTTAAAAGTAATAAAGGATGTTTATTATAAATTGATTAACGCAAATCAAAAACCAGCAGATTTTGCCTACTTTGTTTTCCATACAATTATTTTTTTTTAAAAACGACTAAAAATAACCTTTTGAAATAGCTTCGAATTAATTAAATTCCTGGTAATTTTTTTGGGGGATATTTTTTAAATCACTTTTGATCAAATTTAATTTCCTTTCAAATCCAGTTTTGATATTTTTTTAGCTTACACCAAAAATACATTTTTAAAGCTTTCCATACAATTTTTTAAATACGTCAAAAAATAACCTTTTGAAATAGCTTCGAATTAATAAAATATCTTGACGCAATTTTGCTTGTTCGAAATTCTTAAAACTATTTATGATTAAAATTTAATTTTCTTTCTACTTCAAAATTAATAAAATTATTTTATTTAACTTATACATAAAATACTTTTGTTAAAGCCAACTTCATGAAATTTTATGTGAAATTGACTTTAGTTTTAGGAGATTTTTTTTTAGTATAGGTAAATGTTCAGACATTTGAAATTGAAATAAAACTTACATCATTTTTCATATTCATTTATTTATGAGTAATGCATTAAAGAAATTAAAATTTCTTGAAAATACATTGTTGTTCTAATTTATTATTATTATTTCTGAGCAAAGCATTTAAGTAATTGTAATTCCTGTTCAAAATACGCTTAAAAAAAATCGTTTTAAATTATCAATTTATTTTATATACCAGATTTAGGCAAAAACCAAAGTTGAGATAAAATAATTAAGCATTCGATTTGTTAAATTTGATTTTCCTTTCGAAATTCTCAAAATAGTTGACCATTGCTATTATCAGTTTATTTTTATATTTTTTCCTTGAAATTAAAAATTTTTTTAGTAACCTTTCGCTTAAAGCAAGCAAGGCATAGATTATTTTTCTAAAATTATTCTTGCATTAGTTTTTTGGAATACCTGATTCTTGTAGGTAAATAACGATTAAAAAATATTTTTTTATTCTAAAATAAAAGCATTTTTTACCAAAGATTTTTAAGATTGATAATCTCGTCCAATAGAAATAGTTGGATTATTTTTGTAAATAGTCTAAGTTCTTAAATTTTTATTTTTTTTTAGAACATGTCAAAATAATATAATAATAATCTCGTCCAAAAATTGAATAGCCGATTTACACTTGAAAATTTCTTAAAAAACAAATTAGTTTAGCTAAAAAATTAATTTTCTAAAATTAGTTGCTAAAATTCCATCCATTCCTTTTAGGATTGATAACTTGTTCATGAATTCCAAACCCTTTTTACACTTTAAAGATTCTAAATAATAGTTGAGATAAAAAATAAATTTTATTGCATTATTTTTTGGAATCGTTTTTTTTTTTTGTAGGTAAATTGAGATTTAAAAAATATTTTTTCATTCTAAAATAAAATCCTTTTTTAACAAAGAAAATTCTTTTTAGGAATCCAAGAATTTAATAACTGCTTTACTCTTTAAAGTTTCTTAGAAAACCAATTAGCCAAAGTCCTAACCATCCCTTTTAGGATTGATAGGATCTTATTGGAAATCAATTTAATAACTGCTTTACTCTTTAATGTTTCTTAGAAAACTAATTAGCCAAAATTCGATCCATTCCTTTTAGAATTGATAACTAAAAAATAATTAAGCAAAAAATTTAATTTTATTAAATAAATGTTAATGTCAAGCAATATTTTTCCAAACCGAGTGAACCGAAATTCCGTTTTAAAGTATTGGGTTTTACGATCTGTCAATCTTTTGAAAAATTGCTGAAAAATGTGAAGGTTATTTTATTTAAGTGATTTATAAATATTAAAAAAAATGATTATATATAGAACCCGCGAAGGACTTCAAAAAATCTTTTAAAACATAAGCTTGGCTTTTGTCTGGCAATTTTAATTTTTCTCCAATTTTACTCGTTTTTGAAATTTTTTTAGCAAGTTTCATTAGATTTTTGAACTTTATCTTTTGAAATTCTTCTTTTGAAAACTATCATACAAACAAAAAAACTATTACAAATTTCCAATCCGAACGAATCGCTGAAATTTCGTTTTAAAGTATTGAGTTTTACGATCTGTCAATCTTTTGAAAAATTGCGTAAAAATGTGAAGGTTTTTTTATTTTAGTGACTTATAAATATTAAAAAAAATGATTATATATAGAACCCGCGAAGGACTTAAAATAATCTTTTAAAACATAAGCTTGGCTTTTGTCTGGCATTTTTAATTTTTCACCAATTTTACTCGTTTTTGCAATTTTTTTCCAAGTTTAATAAGATCTCTGAACTTTATCTTTTGAAATTCTTCTTTTGAAAACTATCATACAAACAAAAAAAAACTATTACAAATTTATACCTAAAAACTAAATATATAATTTCTCTTGCTTAGTTTTTGTTGTTGCTTAAAAAATATATTTGTAAAAATTTATTTTTTATTAAGTTTGATCGAACCAAATATATTTTTTCAATTTTAATTATAGCCATTTAAAATTTAATTCTTTTTAACATTCTGCCAAAATGTCGTATTAAAAACAATCCTATTAAAAAAGCAACAATCGCCAAAATTAGATGCCAAATGAAGGTTCTAAAAGATTAGGAATATATTTAATTAGAACTCAACAAAAATGTAGCGTTTTAATGTTATAATAATTAATAAAAAATAACAATAAACATTGAACTCTTTTTAATATTATAATAATTAATTAGCAAAAAAAGACAAAATTCAACTGTCTTAAAAAGTTTAAAAAATGTGTGCTTGTGAATACCAACGAAAAAGTGAAATATTTCTATTCAAGTGAATATTGTTGTTTTGCTTTAATTAATTTATAATAAACTTGAGTTATTACTTTAAAAATTATAAACCAAAATAAAATTTAATAAAGGAATTCATTTTTCGTACTTTTTAAATTGCGACAGCACAAAGCTTAAGCTTAGATACTTCTATTATTCTTGTAAATTAAAAATTAAGAAAATATGTAATTAAAATTTAATTATTTTTAAAACTATACTAATTCATTAAAAAAAAAGGAAAAAATTCCACCGCCTTTAAAAGTTTCAAAAAGTGTTTGTGAAAACAATGCTAAACAAAACAAGTGAAAATGTTTCTATTCAAGTGACTCAAGTTGTGTGTTTAAACACTTACGCATACCAAAACAATTATACTCCTGTGCATGTGCATGTATATATTTAATATACAAATACAACGAAAACAATATGAAAACTGACGTTTTGCTCTGGCGCTTTGTTTCGCGCGGGCTAATTGACAAATAACAAAAGCAGCGAAGCTTCTTCTTCTTTTCTCTCTGTGCATAAAACAAATTGCCAAAAAACAACAAAAACAACAAAAGTCCAAAAAAGATATAAAAAAAAAAAATACCTGCAGAACTTTGTGTGAAACAAACGTTCAGAGACGCTTCGCTTCGTTTTTGTTTTTTTTCCCAGCACTTTTTCGAGTCTTTGAAATTTGTTTCTGCTATTAACAAAAAAATATTTGTGTGTGTACAATCAATAAATAAGTTTATAAATATTTTAACAGATATTTTAAGCTTTTTCCATCAATGCAGAAAATTTGCAAAGAGCTGCGCATTTCCTGGTTAAAAAATAATAAAAATAATTCTTGGCGTCAAAAAATTTTAACGTGTGAAATTAAATGTGAAAATTTTATTAAAAAATAGTTTTTAATTGTGGTTAAAGCGAGAAATGTTTGAATTAATAGAAACGCGAATTAAAATGTTTTATTTACGTTTGATAGTTTAATTTAAGCTGTCAATTTATATTTTGCAACAAAAAAGCTTTGTGTTTATTTCTTATCAGTGGCAAAGACAGCTTTTTGCGATTTGGCTATATTTTGTGGAAAAACAAATTTAAAAGTGATTAAACTTATGGTCATCATAAAATATGACCTAGTTTTTGTGCGCAGTTTCAGATCGTAAAACATACCCGAAATTTAAAATTTTTCCAAATGCTTCTAAAGTTTGGTAGAAAATTTACCAATTTTGGTAACATAACATTTTTGATAAGCTTCCTTTAACATATATTTGAGAAGCTTTTGGGAAAAATTTCGGGAGTTGATTTTTTAGGAGTTTGTATCTAGAAAATAATGAAAAATAAATTGAACATTATTTATATTAGATTTCCAGCGATTTCAAGCTGTTGGGTTTTAACTCTAAAAAAAAATTATATTTTTAAGGAGTTTTTAATGATTTTTTTTAATATGATTCAATAAAATATAGAGCTTAGAATAAGTCAATATAATTTGCTCAGGTTCGTGGAGTGATTTAGAGATCGATTAAACAATACCAGAGCATATATTTATGTGTAAAATTTTTCCAAACTACATATAATAGAAAAATTAAATACTTATAAAGATACCTATATGAATATTGATATAAGATTTTTGATAAACTTCATTTTGTGTTTGAGAAGCTTCTCAGAAAAATTTGAAAATTTCGGGAGTTCGCTCACCAACTCCCATCCCTCCATCGCCGCAAGCATCTGGGAGCCCCGAAATAAAATTCAAAAGATGAGAAAAAAAAACTTTTTGTAAAATAGAGGGATTAGAAAAGTGAGGATTTCGCATCTCAAGCTATTAGGTACTAACTCAGAAAACACAAAAAATATTTTTTAGAAGTTTTTAATGAACAACTAAGTCATTAAAATATAGAGTAGATGTATTCTATACTTAAAGTTCGTTGAGTGATTAAGAGATCGAATTTATCATGCAGACCATATATTTATTTTCAAAACTGTATGCAATAGAAAAACTTAAAGGGCACACTAGTGTGACAACCTAACAAATCTCCATTTTTGGGAATTAAAAAAAAAACTAGTGAATCCATTTATTTCAAATTTTGAGGGTATATTTATACATGTTTTGAAAATACACAGTAAAATTTTTGAAATAAAATATTAAATATTTTTGAAATGACACGCGATCTCCGTCGGCGCCAAAAAAATGGTCCTCCACTGCTGGAGTGATTGCAGCCTTCTCCGTTGATAAAACGTAAAAAAAAAATTCCCGTTAAACTAAAACATATTGTCTGTACGATGAACCTCGGGCGATCAAAAAAATCAAAAATTGGCAAAATGGCGGCATGTTGAAAAAAAAGTTAAATTTTTCCCAAAATTTTGGTCGTTTTTGGCCTGCCAAAATTGGAGGGTCATCGTATGGAGATCTATATAGAGGAGATGCAAAAAAATTTGATAGGGATCGGATCATTTGTCTCCGAGTAATCACTCCAGCAAATTCGGAAAATGCTGTTTCGAGAAAAACGCGTTTAAGGACACACCTAGTGTGACAACCTAAAAAAATGTAATTTTTGGGAATTAAAAAAAAAAAAAACTAGTGAATCCATCTATGTAAAATTTTTAGGGTATATTTATAAATGTTTTGAGAGTACACAGTAAAATTTTTGAAATAAAATATTAAATATTTTTGAAATGACACGCGATCTCAGGTATATACCAACTATCTAACTGCCGAGCGGCTACTCTTTTAAATGGCTGTAACTCAAAAACTATTTAAGATATCGATTTAAAATTTTAGTATGTTATTTTTAAAGGTATAACCTATCGAAATATGGAAAAAAAGAAGAATTTTTGAAAATTTCACACTAGGTGTGCCCCTTAAAAACAATCTTATTTAATGGAATATTTTTCAATGTTGTTATTTGAATGGAAAAAGCCTTTATATTTTTTCGAAACTATTAACTTTTAAATGGGAAATGGATTTTACAAATACTTATTTCAAATTATTAAAGCCTTTAATATAGAAATTTGAAACACCCATTATTTACTATTATTTGTACTTTTAATTTTTTGTTTATTTTTAAAAACAAATTTGAGTAATTAAACATTTTTAATAAAATATGAACGCAATTTCGAATTCAAAGCAAATAAATAGAAATTTTATACACAAAGAATATCCATTCAACTTCAAAATATATCAAAATTAAGAAATTAAATTCTGAATGAAATTTTAATTTTTAAAAATAAAGATATATTTTTTTTATGGCGACTTCTTAAAAATGAGTCAAAACTTTGTTTTTGAAAATACATATACGATATTTTTGTAGACTTTAAGCTCTTAATGTATCGCCATTAATGAGATTATTGTTGCTCCAAAATATTTATAAATATATAATATAAATATTTTTAAATATTTTCAACTAAGACAATTTGGGCATATTATAAATGGACTTTACTTCTGCCCAGACAGACCTATTGGTTTTTTTTTTTAATTTTATATATTTATTTTTACCATTTTGGGGTGAAAATAAAATTAGACATATTTAATATCAGATTAAGACTTAAATTCCGGTGAAAAAAATTTTTGCAAAATTTTAATAAATATGAATTTGTATCTTTTTGCAAAGAAGTTTTTATAAATATTTACCATTTTAGACTAAAAAAATTATAACAAATTTAATATTTCAAACGGACTTAATTTCCGGTGAACATTTTCGAACATATTACAAATGGACTTTACTTCTGACCAAACAGATTTCATGTTCTCTTTTTTTTTTAATTTTATAAATTTTATTTTAACATTTTCTGCTAAAAATAAAATAAAACGTATTTAATATCACAAACAGACTTAAATTTCGAAGAAAAAAAATTTTTGTGCAATTTCGATAAATACGAACTTGTCATTTTATGCGAACAAGTTCTTTAATTATTTATTTACTATTTTAGACTAAAAAAATTAAAACGCATTTAATATTTCAAACGCAATTAAATTCCGCTGAACAGATTTATAAGAATTTTGTATTTTTTTATGTTTATAAATAATATGTTGCCATTTCAAAGGAATAATATTTTATAAATATTAATTTACCATTTTAGACTAAAAAAATTTAAAACACATTAAATGTTTGTGACTTAAATTGCGCTGAATAGATTTGTAAGAATTTTTTTCTTTTTATTTTTTTAATTTTTGCTTATAAATGTTATTTGCAATTTTAGACCAAAAAAAGTTTAAAACATTAAATGGTTGCGATTGAATTCCGCTGAATAGGTTTGTCAGAATTTCTTTATTTTTTATTTTTTTAAATATTTATAAATAATATTTTGCTATTTCAAACGAATATTATTTAATAAATATTTAATTACCACTTTAATTAAAACACATTTAATATTTCACACGGAATTAAATTCCGCTAAAAAGATTTGCAAGAATTTATTTCTTTTTTATATTTTTAAATGTTTATGAATAATATATTGCCATTTCAATGAAATGACATTTTATAAATATTAAATTATCATTTTAGACTAAAAAAAATTAAAACACATTTAATATTTCAAACAGACTAAAATTTCGCTGAACAGATTTGTACGAATTTTTTTTTGGTTTTCTTGTTGGAAAATTTTTATAAAATTAAATTTATTATTTTAGACCAGGAAATGTTTTTATATACGCTTAAATATGGGCTTTAATTTTGGTGAAATAGTTTTACCTATTTTTTTAATAAAATTGCTAAATGTAAATGTATAATTTTTAAATAAAAAGAGTTTGCAATAATCTCAACTTTACATTGGGCCGTAATACCGGTGAAATGGATTTTTGTGAATTTCTTTACTTTTTTTGCGTGATTAAATTTTTAAATAATTTTTTTTTTAAATTTAATTTGTCACTAAATAAAAAAATTAAATTAAAAATTTAAAAAACCCCCGACACAAGAACTTAAGTAATTTTCATTTAAAAAGTAAAAAATAATAAAAGAAACTTAATGTTAAAGTACCTAAGAATCTATTAATAATTCTAAAAAATACGTCGTGTTGGGGGACACGCGAGGGCAGACGTCGTTGACGGTCGTATCTTACATGCAAATTTTTTGAAGTAATTCTATGAAAGTTTTTGAAGTATTTTCTTAATTTTGTTTTTAAGTTCATCTTTGTTGCTTAATTAGACTATTTGTATTTAAATTGTTAGTTTAGGAGCGGTCCCCCAACGGTTAGGTTAAGTTAGACTTTAGTATATTATAATATACTTACTATAATTTAGATTCTTGTTAAGGTATAGATTACATTTAAGGTCAAGCTCGTTTGCTTTTTTTTTACGCATTCTCCACACTTTCACTCCCCACAACTTTAAAACGCCTCAACCGATTTTCATCAAACATATCTAACACTCGCACATAAGTCACCTTTAATACAAAAAAAACTAAATTGAAATCACTGCCTGCGTTCGGGAGTTACAATGCCATAGACAGACAGACAAACAGACAGACAAACAGACACGTCAAACTTATAACACCCCTCTTTTTGCGTCGGGGGTTAATAAATGATTTTTCTTAGTAACAATATTTAATAAAATTAAAAATGGCGTACGTAAAGTCGGGCGTGGACGACTTTTGGATACTCTGTACTAAAGCTTGCAATAAAATCCGGTTCCTTCACAAAAAACCAAAAACAGAAGAATTATTAAGCAAAATTTTTTTTTTGACAATCTTTCTTATGGGACCTAACCGATTTTGATCAAATTTGACGCAGTACTCTAAAAATCTCCTTATTGCCAAATCTGGTTACGATACCTTAATAAAAAAACGAAATTTGATTCAAAAATTTTAAATAAAAAAATGGCGGACGTAAAGTCGGGCGCGGACGACTTTAGGCTACCCTGTACCACTAGCTTGTAATAAAGTCCGATTTCTTCACAAAAATCCAAAAACAGAAGAATTTTTAAGCAACAATTTTTTTTTGACCGATCGTTCCTATGGGAGCTATATGATATAGTCAACCGATTTCAATAAAATTTGACACAGTGCTTAAATACCTTAAAAAGATATGAATGCCAAATTTATTTCAAATATCTTTACAAACAAACAAAACACATCGAATTTTGTATAAAAAACGTGTTTTTTGGACCGATTGGTCCTATGGGAGCTATATGATCTAGTCAAACGATTTTGATTAAATTTAGTACAGTGCTTAGGAATTATAAAATACTCACGAATGTCAAATTTGGTCCCAATATCTTAACAAACAAACAAAACACAACAAATTTTGTTAAAAAATCGATTTTTTGAAGATCGGACCTATGGGAGCTACATGATATAGTCAACCGATTTTGTTCAAATTTGGCACATTGCTTAAGTGGTCTAAAAATTTCCAAACGCCAAATCTGGTTACGATATCTTTATTAAAAAACGAAATATATCGAACTTTTCTTTAAAAAAGTTATTTTGGCCGATCGGTCCTATGGGAGCTATATGATATAGTCAACCGATTTTGATCAAATTTGGCGCAGTACTTGGGAACTATAAAAAACTTTCGAATACCAATTTTGGTTACGATATCTTCATAAACAAACGAATTAGTCATCTAAAATTTTGTTTTTATCGAGGTCGTCTCAAACACCCACATGGGAGCTATATAATTTATCCCCGATATCAAAAAATAAAATAAACTTGTCTACTATGGAGTAATATGGGATCTAATGTGAAAGTTTGGTTACTCTAGTTCTTACCATCTCTGAGATCTAAGTGGACATGGATTTATCGAAGTCTCTAGTCATCCTGATCATATTTTAGGTAACTTTGGGGTCTCTCCGACGACTCCTTTTATATGTTTCATACATTTTCGGCTTGCCCAAAACTTAATATACCCTTTGAACTGTGGCTTGATCTGCATTATTAGTTTTTAAAAATCGTTAGCCTTATTCAGACAAAAACCTTTTTTTTTAAGATTGCAATACTTATTTTTTCACATTTTTCTTGTTTTTAAATACAATACTTAAAATAATATTAATGCGCTTCATAAATAAAGCAAATTACATATTATTATTTAATTTTTTTTCGGCAAAAATTATATAATATATAAATATTTTTGATGCAGTTTATAAACACATTATTTAATTTTCTTTTCCCTTTTTTTATTCATTTTACAGACTCAGGCCACATTTCAAAAGGCAATGCCACTAAAGTTATGAAATATACGAAAAAATCCCAGCTATGTTTAATGCATAAAGAAAAATAAAACAACAACAACTACGGGCGTAAAAAATAAAACGTGTTTACGTAAAAAAAGAAGAAATCCTACAGCAAAAATTAAAAAACTTTTAATGCAACACGCAAGCCAAAAATAAGCTACGAAAAAAATATACTAAATTAAAAGGCAGCTAAAAAATAAATAAAAAAAAAGATACAGCAAAGAAACGAAAAAAACTAAAATTCACAAAAAGGTGATAATGATTATTTCCAAGGATCTTTTCATATTTGGCGAACAAATTTTTGCAACAATTATACCAGAAGGTGGAACCGCGCTTGGCACAACGCAGCCGCAGCAGACGCCGACGCAGACGCAGCAGCCGGCAATTATAAATACCAGCACAACAAATACAACAACAACAACAGCAGCTGCAGCAACAGCAGCGACGTCGACGTTAATAAACACGACGTCAGGAGCAGCAGCAGCAGCAGCTGAACAAGTTGTAGAGTCATTAAAAGCAGCCGCTGCTTTGGTTGTCGCTGCTGCGCCTGCAATAACAACAACAACGGCAGCAACAATAGTACCAACAACAACAACTGCAGCAGTGCAGCCAGCTGCGACGCCAGCGTTGGCGTCAGCTTCTACATCGTCCAAGTTGTTGCTGTTGACTAAACAGGAAACAGTTGCAGTTGTTGCTGCTGCCGCCGCTGCAGCTTCTCCCCTGCCACCCGTTACCAGTAACTACAACAACAACAACAATACCAGTAAAAAAATTCATAAAATTCCAAAGGAAGCTGCTGCTGCTGATCTTAAAGCCAAGAAAAAGTCTCAACATAGCAACAACAACAACAACCACAACAAAAACAAGTGCGAAGTTCCAGCCAAGAAGAAGCAGTCCCAGATATACGAAAAAATGCCAATGCATTTAATAGTGGAAAGTGTTGAGGCCTCAGACACAACTTCAGACAATGAGACGTCGTCTTTGACCGAACAAGTACCGTTGGTTAGACGCAATCTAACCAAAATGGTTGCCAATAATAATCCGCCAGTTGTTATCAACGATTGTCGCCTACAAATTGAACTGGACACGCCGCCGCCGTCAAGCACTTCCAATGAGTCGTCTTTATCGTCATCGTCGTCATCATCTTCCTCGTCGTCGTCGTCATCTTCATCATCTTCGACAACAGCTTCCACCTCTTCGGAATTTACGCACACATCACAAACAACCATACCAAGTACGGATAATCTGTCGTCGTCCAATGCAGCAGCAGCAACAACAAATATGGGCAAAAGCATTTTAGTTGATGCCAAAAGGTAAGCTATATGACCCAATTTTTTTAAAGCTTCTTTTTTTTTCGAAAAGTGTTGTCTACGAAAAAAAATTATAACTCAAGATCCCGCGTAGTAAGTACTAAGTTGGTGAGCATATGCATATAATTGGCATTAGAATGCTCTCGCGTTGCCAATCAAAATGAGGAAAAGTCTTAGGCTAGAAAACGAAAATTGTATACTCTTAAAGAGATATTTTATATGGGTTTGGGATAGAAAAATATTTTAATAATTTTTGAGTTGGTGTTTTCAAGATTGCAAACAGGACATCGAAAGCTGGTATACAACTTCTCAAAAATCTAATTTTTATCAGTAAAGATTTCTTTGAGAGTATTTCTCTGGTCTTGCGGGTTCGTTAAAAGCTTTTAATAACTTTGGAGTTGGTATTGTCAAGATTGAGAACAGAAAATCGAAAACTCGAATTCCAATCACAAACCAATATAGATTTCTGTTAAGGTATTCTTGTTGTTTTGTGAGATCGTTAGCTGTAAGACTTGGACTTGGGTCTTTCCTTTCTATTTTGGTTTTTCTTTCACCTGATGGTTTTTCGTTTTTACGCAGTGATTTCAACTATTTAGAACGTGAATCGAAATTGTTGTTAAGTTTTGTTGGAAGTTCTTGAGTTATTGAAAGTCTCTCCTCTTAAATTTCTTACATTTTAAACGATCACCGCGTTGATGAATGTTTCCCATAACGACTTCTGCTTTTTCTGAGCTTTCAGTTCCTGGGATGCGACTGAGCTGCACTTCTTAGAAAATTATTCCTGGGTCTGCAAAAAATCTGCTTATCCGATTCTATTTATCGAATCTTCAAAATAATTCAGCATTATACTATGATATTGTCCACCAGCTATTCCAAACACTAAAATTGTTCATCCACTCTTCCTCCACACCTAACTTTAACTATTTTCGGTAAAAACCGGTTTTTTGGTATACTAACGGACTTTTCTGTGGGAAATCAAGTCATGTGGGTACTTAATTCAAGCTCGGTTTCCAATTTTTTAATTTATATAATTAAAAAAAAAATTAAACAAAATAGTTTAAGAAATATATAAATTTTTACATTTTTAAAGAAATTAATTTAAATAGTCGTAAATCTTTCCACAATTTTTTCGGACTCTTAACTTAATATATGAATAATGCCATTAAAGTTTTTAATTTTTTATTTTTATAAAAATTAATTTTTTTTGTGATTTAATTCGAACTCTTGGCTCTATAGATCTCTGAGTTTGAAAGATGTATTAAAATACATTTTTTCTATTTTACAAAATTGGTTTTATTCAATTTAAAATTTCTAAATTTAAGAACCAAGATAGTCCAAAGGTTGTCTGAAATACCTATTAACTATATTTTATACATATATGTATTAATTTCTACGAAATATTTATAACTTCTTTAGACGATATTTTATAAATAAAGTTTTGCGATTTTTGTTTTTAAATTATATTTTTAAAGTATGCAATTTTTAAATTGAAAGCCATAATAAGCAAAGAAAATGAAATTTATTTATTTTAAGCTTTAATGAAATATACAAAATTATTTTATTTTATTTTGAAGATGTACTTAAAAAAGGCTTCGTTGATGTTAGTCGATGTTCCAAACCTTTTATATATTTTATATGTTGATTTTTTTTTTTTTGCAAATCAAATCTGTTAATTTTAAAAAAGTTTTAATTACAAAAATTTAGACTTTTTCTAACATATTTTTTTAAGAATATTTATTTTTTTTAATTGAAAGCCGCTTATGAGCAAAGAAAATTCAATTTAATTATTTTATGCTATTATGCAATTAACTAATTTATTTATTGATAACATTTTGAAATCATCATGGGGATGGCTGAAACTATAGAAGATGAAGTTGAAGAAGACTTCTTTGATCTTAGTCGATGGTCCAAATCTTTAAATATTTTTTTATATATTTTTTCCAAACATATCTGATTATTTTTAAACGGTTTTTGAAATGATTATTTTTCATAAATTTGTTAAAGTTTTAATTAGAATTTTTTTTTTTCAAATTTGGTTTTTGCTTACCACTGTTTCCCGACCTTCTCCGATTTTAGTAATTTTTACATATTTGGTAGAGTTATTGCAAAATTCCAACTATTTATCGAGTTATCGATAACTGAATATTGAGTTTTTATTTGTAGACTATTTTTTGATAAGCAATATCTTCTAAACGAATAAAGATATTTACGCGAATTTTTTGTCCATGACAGATAAAATATTAAATTAAAAAAAAACGATTTTTATTTTTATGATTTTTTTTTTAGTTTTTATCATTTTTAATTTAAATTTCAAAAACCTCACAAGTCACATATTTTTGCAACTTTTTATTCTGAAAATGGTCCTTTAAAGGGAGATACGTATTCTGGGTAAAAACTACAAAAGTCAATACAATCCTTCCTCTTCAAATATTAATAATTAAGCATAAAAAAGTTCGTTTAAACTCATTTGTTTGTGTATGAAACAGTTTTAATTGATACCTGAAAAATTTTAATTTAGTGACTTATGAGGTTTTTGAAATGACCGATTCAATTTTAAAATCATTAAAATCGGAGAAGGTCGGAAAAAAGTGGCCCGATATTTATATTTTTTTTATTGAGAATCTTTTCTGAGTAAAGAAAAATGAGATTCGCTTATTTTAAGCTTTTATAAAATGTATCTGCTTACTTTATTACATTATAAAATCGTCTTGGGGATAACTGAAACTGCACAAGATAAAGTTGAAATTGATTTTTTTATCTCAAATTGATGTCATATTCTATTTCCGTTTACTTCCGCCATTTGTTGCCAACTTCCTTAAAAAAATAGTCATGACCTCTCTACTTTGCAGTGTATATATAACTTAAAAAGTAATGCCAAAAAAAAAAAACAGGCCAAAACTGCAGTCTGCGTAAAATTTCACTAAAAATTTAGGTTACATTTTGTGGCAGCATAAAGAACGCTTCCACACACGCACTCACACACACACTCACACACACGCTCACACACACGCACATAAACTGCACTCAGAAAGCTTGAAAAAAAGATCATCTAAAGTTAAAATACCAGAAAAATTTATATATAAAAAAATAAAAAAAAAAGTTCATTAAAAAAATAAAGAACTGAATTCTGAGCAGGAGCAGGTTTTTGGTTCGTTGCAGTTGTTATTCCTCTTCTTCTTCTGCTTGTTGTTGTAGTTGTTGTTGTTTTTGTTGCTTATGCGTTGCACTCAATGGGGGGAAAAAATATAAATGTGTGCGTGTGTTTGGATATTGAATCTGTATTTGTGTGTGTCCTGCATTTTTTTTTTGGGCACAACAACAGAGTGTAGGTAGTCCAGACCAGCCAGGCGGCCCCAGAAAGATATTATACCCGAGAAGCTTTTAAGAGTTTGTGTTGCAACTGCAGCGCAAAAGGCAGCAGCTGTTTTTTTCTAAAGGGCTTTGGTATTTTTTAGTGTTGGTATTTTTTTGGAGATATCAAAAACAGTAAGAACTAGTTAATGCGAATTTTTTGTTTGGAAAATATGAAAAGGCGTGAGGAACTTAGATGGTTAGTTGCAAGCTGATGTTTTTTTGGGAAGTTATCGATTAGAGGCATTGATAGTTTTGTTGCGAAGAGCGAAGAGAATTTTTATTAAAGATTTATCGATGAAGACTTATGGCTTTTTTGATTAATATACCATAATTTTTAAGAACAAAGATTATAACTTTATATGTACACTCATGGACAAAATAATAGGTGTGAATTTTTTTTTGTGTTCAACAGCTTATTTTGCATATATTTTTCCATCAATACAAAAAAACGCAATGAGAATCTCATAACTTATACTAATCATAATATAATAAAAAAATCATTGGCCTTAAAAGCTTCCAAATAAAATAAATATTAAATAATATCATTAAAAACTCCAATTTCAGCTGGCCACAATAATAGGTGAAATCATTTAATTTTATTAATTACATCGAAATTTTGGCCAGTTTTGGTCCCGTTTCGTATAATGCTCTTATATCCCAGTTAATACCCTGTGTATCCGCCATTATTTTGCAACACTTTAGCCATTCTTGTAGTCATAGATGAAATTAGCGATTGGAATACTGTACCAAGCTCTTTGGATATTTTCCCATAGTTGGGTTTTATTTTGGCAAATAGTTTTTCCGACTTCTTTTTTAAGCTCTCCCAAGAGGTTCTCAATGGGATTGAGGTCTGGGGATTGACTTGGCCACTCGAGAACGTCCACTTATGCTCTTGGAACCAATCCTTTATGAATCGGGATGAGTGCTTCGGATCGTTATGCTGCTGGAACTTCCATAAAAGTGGCATGTTATCCTCGGCTTATGGTATCATTACCGTCTCCAATATATCTTTATAAACAAATCTGTCCATAGTACCATCAATCAGATGTATCGGACCAACACCTTCCCATGAAAAACAGCCCCATACCATGAGACTGCCACCTCCGTGCTTTACGGTTTTTTGGGTGAACCTAATATGGAATTCTTTTCCCTTAGGCCGACGAACATTCCTTTTGGCATCATTTCCAAGCAAATTTATCTTCGTTTCATCGCTCCAGAGTATTGCGTTTGGTTTTGCGATCCAATGCAAATTTTTTCCTCATTTTTAAATTTGCAGATCGATTCAATGGTACTTTACGGGCAATCCTACCTGGTAGATTTGCCTTTTCTAAAAAAACAGATTGTAAATAAAATAGGAAAAATAAATTTATATATTTATAAAATAAATTATTAGCTTACATTTTAATTTCCATCACCTATATTTTTATAATTTATAAAAAATGGCTCAAATCAAAAATCCCAAAAAAATCTGTAACTCCTGTAATTGGAGTGTTGTAAACGTTACTGAAGTGACGCCTTCAATAAACTACTTTGTAGTACTTTGTAATACAGACAATTAAACGTTTAACCTCGGCATAAAAAAAAACTTGACTTAAATGCTCGTTTTGGCTTTTATGAGATGAGTTTTGAAAGTCAAAATAACTTTGATGCTTGCCATCAAGGTCAAAGGTCCCGAATATCAAGTTTAAACAAATAAAATTTTGTAAGTGTTGTACTGCTGGAAAACATCGATACTGGCCAACGTTTTTTCTGGTTTAGTTGGCAAACATCGATTTTTGCGATATTTTTTAACTTCGATACATCGAAATTCGAGTGGCGGCTATTTGTGGAATGCTTAAATTAATTCAGAAGGGGCCATCTGTTGGCTTGGTTAAAAATTTTGAAATAATAAAACTATATTAACAAACAAATCAAGAGATAACTATATTTTCATGATAAGCATTTCAAAGAAAAATGAGCAAAGAAATAAAAAATACCAATCCAAAAGGTTATAAAAAAAACTGTTGTAAACTTAAGACGTGGCACCTGACAGAAGAATCCCTTTTGGATTTTGAGCAGCAAAATCCCAAGTTCAAAAAAACTCTTGACCCGTCGGTTACGGATCACCACCAAAAAATTATATTAGGTTGTCAAAAAGTCTTGCGGTATTTCCGCAAGCTTGACTTTGCAAGCGCGTAGTTCTAGTTGTATTCGTCGTATCGGTTCACGCTAGAGCTTTTTGGAAAGCTCTTTTCACGTGCTAACACGTGTTTGATTAATTGTTGTTTGCTTTTAGTCGTTCGTGAGTTATAGCGTCGCAAACATGGAGCAAAATAAAGAGAAAATACGGCATATTTTACAGTACTACTACGATAAAGGCAAAAATGCATCTCATGCTGCCAATAAAATTTGTGCAGTTTATGGACCCGATACAGTTTCCATTTCCACCTCACAACGATGGTCTCAACGTTTTCGTTCTGGTGCAGAGGTGATCGAAGATGCGCCACGGTCCGGAAGGCCTGTTGTCGAAAATTGCGATAAAATCGCTGAATTGATCGAAAGAGACCGGCATAGTAGCAGCCGTAGCATCGGCCAAGAGCTGGGCATGAGTCATCAAACCGTTATAAACCATTTGAAGAAGCTTGGATTGAAAAAGAAGCTCGATGTATGGGTGCCACACGACTTGACGCAAAAAAACATTTTTGACCGTATGGATGCATGCGAATCGCTTCTGAATCGCAACAAAATCGACCCGTTTTTGAAGCGGATGGTGACTGGCGATGAAAAGTGGGTCACTTACGACAACGTGAAGCGTAAACGGTCGTGGTCGAAAAGCGGAAAAGCTGCCCAGACGGTGGCCAAGCCTGGATTGACGGCCAGGAAGGTTCTTCTGTGTGTTTGGTGGGATTGGCAGGGAATCATCCACAATGAGCTGCTCCCCTATGGCCAAACGCTCAATTCGGACCTGTACTGCCAACAACTGGACCGCTTGAATGCAGCACTCATGCAGAAGAGGCCATCTTTGATCAACAGAGGCCGAATTGTCTTCCATCAGGACAACGCCAGGCCACACACATCTTTGGTGACGCGCCAGAAGCTCCGGGAGCTCCGGATGGGAGGTTCTTTTGCATCCATCGTATAGTCCGGATCTCGCACCAAGTGATTACCACCTATTTCTGTCCATGACGAACGCGCTTGGTAATCGGAAGTTGTCCACAAGAGAGTCCTGTGAAAATTGGCTCTCCGAGTTTTTTGACAATAGGGAAGCGAGCTTCTATAAGAGGGCATTATTAAGTTGGCATCTCGTTGGGAACTCGTCATCGAACAAAACGGCGCATATTTGACTTAAATCGCAATTTTATGAACAATTGAAAATTCAATAAAAATACCGCAAGACTTTTTTGACAACCTTATATAAAACGGTATAATTTTGCTATAATCTAAGAACCATTGGATCGTGGTTTTTATGACTTCGGATTCAGCTGTCCAAAGTTCACAAAGGGGTTCCTCTGTCTTTACACAAAATTACACCTCTTTTTTTTTAAGCCTGTGAGTTATAACAAAAAATGTTCTGTTCCAACCAGAATTGCAGTCTCATAATCTCTAAACTAACTCGAGATTCATTTATTATAGTTATTACATAAAATCATGTCAAGGTTTTATGACTTAAGCGAACTTCGTTTGTCGCTGACTAGATTGCCAGCATGGCTAAACATGCGCTTGCTTCTTGTGGATGTTGCAGGAATAGGAGGTAATAAATCGAAATGAAAATATCGATGATCGAAAAAAAATTTCCAAATAACATCTATGTTACTAACCAGCACTAGTGACCATGTCAAATTTTATTCAAAATTCCTATGATTTACCGAGTTATCGATAACTGAAAAGTGAATTTTTCATTTTTAGACTATTCTTTGACAAGCCGTTTTTTTAAGAAAAGATAAGGTTTGTGTTTAAGATCAACTTTAAAGTATCAACGAATATTATGACCCGTCTCAGGTATTAAAGATCAAATGTCTTCACAAATAGATCCATACTTAAACCTTTGTTCTGAAAAAGTTAGCGTCTGTGGGCCAACCCTGACGACAGGTTTCTATTTTTAACACTTTTATCTTCTTTAAATCTTTAAACTTTTTTTCTGACAGCTAATAGAGCTATCAAAGCAACAAATAAGCTTTTAACACTTGATTCAAACACTCCAAAATATATACCAGAAAATTAAACAAGACTTTAAAAAAAAAATCCCCCTTACAAAATGACTTTAATTACAATTCCAATTATGCGAACATGCAGCTAGTTTTATTTCTAGACTTCAATTATTTATTTTAATTTGTTGTCATTTTGTGGAGTTGACTGACAAACTGAATGACTGACTAACTGATTGCTTGACTTTATTATTAGACTTTGGGTTAATTTGGTATTTATATACTGTACCCAAAATGGTGCATACCGCTTGGGTTGGCGAAGCAAACAAATTGGTTAAGGAATTTTTTTGAATAGAAAAGTAAATACTAAAAGGGTTGAGAAGAAGAAATTAAATTTGTTTACGTAGGTCCCTTTGTCGGTCTGCCTTTATTTCCTGTACTACGTACAAAAAAGTTTAGGTCTAAAAAAAGGTTAAAAAATTGTATAAGAATTGTTGGATGTGTCCTGGAGATCTAAAACGCCACCTCGAATGGCTGGGTCTCAATACCATTATATATATATTTTTTAAAGCATTACGTTCTTAAGCAAAAATATACCAAAATAAAATAAATATAAAAATACCTCCGCAGCACTGTGGATGAATTTGGACTCCTGTCGATTTTTTTTTCTGGTTCTGACACAAACAAATGGCTTTTGGTAGTGACACAGTTACCAAAATTAGTCTGTATACCTCTGTGGAGCTAAAAATACTAATTCTTCGAGAACAATAGTAGTAGCAGTAGGAAATTAAGTAGTAGATTCTGTACCGCATGCTGAGTAGTAAATTAAGTTGTGGCCTTAGAAGTAGATTTAGTAGTAAATTTAGTAGTAGATTTTGCAATATATTCAGAGTAGATTTAGGAGTAGATTCGATATCGAATTAATAAGTAGATTTAGAGAAAGATTTAGTAGAAGATTTATTGAAAGAATTAGTAGTACATTTAGTAGTAAAATTAGTAGAAGATTTTGTACATTTAGGAGTTGATTCGATTTGGAATTAATAAGTTGATTTAGTGAAGGATTTTGTAGTAGATTAAGTGAAAGAATTAGGAGTAGATTTAGCAGTACAATTAGTAAAAGATTTTGTACCATTTCAGTAGTAATTAGCTAGGGAATTAAGTGGTAGATTTATTTGTAAAATTAGTAAAAGGTTTGGTACCAGTTTCAGTAGTATATTCGTTTGGGAATTTAGTAGTAGATATAATACAATAGTAGATTTCCTGATAGACTTATAATTAAAATTAGTAGAAGATTTAGTACCAGTATCATTGGCAGATTCGGTAAGGGACTTTTTAATAAATTTAGTACTAGATTGAGTGGTAGATTTTGTACCAGTTTCAGTAGTATATTCGACAGGGAGTATATTAGTAGTAGATAGGGAATATTAGTAGTAAATTTAATAGTAGATTTAGTATTAAAATTATTTTTACCAGTTTCAGTAGTAGATTCGGTAAGGGATTTTTTTAAAATGAGTATTAGATTGAGTGTGAAACTTGGTACCATTTTCAGAAGTATATTCGTTAGGGAATTTAGTAGAATATTTAATAGTAAATTTAGTGGTAGATTTAGTATTAAAATTAATTAATTAAATTAGTAGTAAAATTAATAGAAGATGTTGTTTTATTAATTTGCTAGGGAAGTTTAGTAGTAGCACATCTGGACTCTTAGCAAGTGAAACTGGTCATGCCGCACTTATTTATTCCCGTTCCTGACGTAGTCGATCTGCTCTAGATCAGATCTTATGATCACGGAACTTTAGTACCAGATCGAGTGATACATTTGGTATCAGTCTTCAGTCGTCTAGTCGTGAGGGACTTGGGATAATGGCAGACCTTAGTGGAAACCCCCAGATATCAACAATGAGTTCACGGATGGGTCCAACAACTGAGCAGGGTGTAGGTGTTGGAATCGTTGGACCTAACACGTAGAATCTCTAGTACCAGACTAGAGTGGTAGCATGTCTGGTACCAGTTTCAGTAGCTATATTCAGTGAGCGGAGATTTCTATCCTAGTAGCATCTCCTCCCGGAGTGGTTAAAGAACGCTTTAACTACCACCTAACCCTATCCGCCCGGAACAAAGTCGTGCTATGTGGGGTGCCTGGACACACGCGATACTGACGATCTAGCACTACAGGGATGCCTCCACCCAGACTACATCTCCTGCGCCGTTTTGTGGTATTGAGTTGGTCCACGTATCAAAACCGTGAGTAAACAAATGGGCCGCAGGAGAACATAGGAGATACTGGTTCTCCCTTTCGGGGCTACGTCAATTGCTCTTGGCAGAGCGGACCTAAAGCTCCTGGTAGCATACCTATCCGGTCACTACACTGTTAGTTACCATCTACAGAAAATTCGGCCTATCGGACTGTTCAGAGTGCAGACTCTTTCTAGCAGGATCGAGTAGTAAACTCACCATGGCCTATTCGTCTGTGGACTTAGTAGCCTGACTTCACATGAGAAAGGAACGGAGTTAGTCCCTTCCATCGTCAGGTCAACAGCAACAAAAGACCTACTAGCTATTCATGTAGGAAAGTCGGAAAGTCTTTTAGTTTTAACCTAGAGGGTATCGGTACAAAAGACCTTTTGGTCGCAGATGCCCAACCGTCTCTGTGAGGTACCCTTTTCGGAAAAAAAAAATACTAGTAGATTTTGTATCTGTTTCCGTAACAGATTCGTTGGAAAATTTAGTAGTAGATTTTGAACCAGTTTCAAAGGTTGATTCGGTAGGAAATTTAGTAGTATATTTAGTAGTTGATCTAGCAGTAGATTACGTAGTGGGCATGGTAATAGATTCAGTAGTTGATTTAGCAGTAAATTTAGTTCTAATTTTAGTAGTAGATGTTGTATCAGTTTCAGTAGCAGATTTACTAGTAGATTTTGTACCTGTTTCCTTAGAAGATTCTTTCAGGAATTTTGTAGTACATTTTGTAGCTGTTTCAGTAGCAGATTCGGTAGTTCATTTAGTAGTATATTAAGTAATTCATTACATGAATTAAATTAATCTATAACTTGAGTTTATTTTTAGCATATAGGGTACATTAAAGTCGAACTTTTACGACCGTACCCAAACCAATGGTTTTTTTTTTGCTTCCACTTGCATTGTATCTCACACTACTCAACCACAAGAAGTTTTAAGTGTACTTACCAGATACTTATATACTTATATAGCAAAAAAATGCAATTTAGTGCTAAAAATTAACTAAATTAAATTACAATGCAATGCAAAACTTACTCTCGTGTCATTGTCAGACACTGAGTGCAACTTGATTATGCTGTATTTAACATAAATTTTCAATTATAAAGCGATTTAAGTGCATTTTATATGCACTATAATGTAATGTGGCGAATACTATTTGCAAGCAGTGTTGAACTGTGTTGCAGAGTTCTTTTTAAGAGTCTGCAATTTAAATGCATTTTATTTTGTTGCACGTTTTATTTTCGCTTTTGTTGTTCTTGTTGCTGTTGTTGTTGCTGTTGTTATCGTTGTTGTGATTATTACAGTTTCTTTTTTTTTTTTTTTTGTACGTCTGTTGTCGCAATTTTGCCAGAAAATTGGTCCACAATTGACCCAGTTTTTAGTGTTTTTTTTTTGTTTTCTGATCGCAACTTGTTGCTGAGTTTTGGTACAAAGAAGAAGCAATGTCTTGATGCCTGTTTGGCAGCTGGCAGATTAAAATCGGTGCCCAAATTGCAACAACAACAGCAACAGCAACTGCCACAAAAGCGACTAACAACATGTTGCAGCAACCAAAGGAATTGCAACTAATGAGAGAGCCTTTAGTTGGACACTTAAGAAACCTTAAGTCCTCAAAGGAAAGTGTAAGAAATTGGGAATACTCTAACAGATTGATCAAAAATGCATTTAAATACAATCTGTTTGAGTTTTCACAATAACCAGTTTGTTTTGTTCAAGTGTGTTAAAATTTCGTTAACTTTAAGTGATTTTAATCCGCAAAATCTTAAGCTTAGGAAAATTTATTTTTACAAAATATTTGAGTAATATGGTATATAATAATATTATTATTATTTTTGGGAAAAGCTAAGCATTTATGGAGCCCTAGAGCTTTTCAGATGATCTTTGCTCTCTTTAGGAGTCAAATTCTTGACTCTCCATCTAGTTCGCAAAATTTGAAGTTTAGGAAAATTTATTTTCACATAATATTTGTGAATGAATGACTCGAAACTCTTTTGAATAATAATATTTTTAGTATTTATGGAGCTCTCTTCTAGCCCTAGAGCTCTTCTTCTAATTGATTATCCAAAACAAACCTTACTATTTTGAATATAACCATACAAGTGTGTCATCATGTATCGAGACTCAATAGCTATAAAAAAAAGGCCTTCTGGCAATATAGTAGCACTAAGTCCTCCTGAGTCCCACAGAACCTATTGGTTCCATTTCCTCTGTGGTTCCTTAAAAATCTTCTTTAAAAGCCGTTTCCTGCCGCAAGATTTTTTAGAATTTTTTTATACCCTGTACCGTATGGTCCAAGGGTATATTAAGTTTGTGCAAGCCGAAAATGTATGTAACATATAGAAGGAGACGTCGGAGACACCCCAAAGTTACCTAATATATGATCAGGGTGAATAGAGAGGTCGATATACCCATGTCCGTCTGTCCGTCTGTCCGTCCGTGTGAACGCCTAGATCTCAGAGATGGTAAGAGCTAGAGTTACCAAACTTTCACATTAGATCCCATATTATTCCATAGGAGGCAAGTTTATTTTATTTTTTTGATATCGGGGATAAATTATATAGCTCCCATGGGGGTGTTTGAGACGACCTCGACAAAAAAAAGCGTTTTAGATGAATAATTTATTTGTTTATGAAGATATCGTAACGAAATTTGGTATTCGAAAGTTTTTATAGTTCCCAATCACTGTACCAAATTTGATCGAAATCGGTTGACTATATCATATAGCTCCCATAGGACCGATCGGCCAAAATAACTTTTTTAAAGAAAAATTCGCTATATTTCGTTGTTTAATAAAGATATCCTAACCAGATTTGGCGTTTGGAAATTTTTTAGACCATTTAGGCAATGTGCCAAATTTGAACAAAATCGGTTGACTATATCATATAGCTCCCATAGGTCCGATCTTCCAAAAAATCGATTTTTTAACAAAATTTGTTGTGTTTCGTTTGTTTGTTAAGATATTGGGACCAAATTTGACATTCGTGAGTATTTTATAGTTCCTAAGCACTGTACCAAATTTAATCCAAATCGTTTGACTAGATCATATAGCTCCCATAGGACCAATCGGTCCAAAAACACGTTTTTTATACAAAATTCGATGTGTTTTGTTTGTTTGTAAAGATATTTGAAATAAATTTGGCATTCATATCTTTTTTAAGGTATTTAAGCACTGTGTCAAAAAATATTGAAATCGGTTGACTATATCATATAGCTCCCATAGGAACGATCGGTCAAAAACAAATTTTTTGCTTAAAAATTCTTCTGTTTTTGGTTTTTTGTGAAGAAATCGGACTTTATTACAAGCTAGTGGTACAGGGTATCCTAAAGTCGTCCGCGCCCGACTTTACGTCCGCCATTTTTTTTAATGTATTTTTTTTGCAATCTGTCTGATCACAAATCAGAATGTGTACTATGTTTATTTTAAAAGCTCACAGCTGCGTACATATCGATAACAGAAAATTAATTTTACAGCTGAAAAAGAATCGAAAAAGATTGAACTATCGCCGGAACTAGAAAGTTACAAAAACTTTGTCACTGTATCATAAGCGATTGTGAATTTATCATATAAAAAAAATGTCTCTGTATATTTTAACATAAAAATTGAAATGTTGGCTCCTAAAGTAAATAAAAAAAAATTTGGTACAGTCGAGGCGGTGCCCGACAGTGGAATACCCTGTACCTTTTTATCTCGAAAATTTTTGTTCTATACTTCCCAATTGGCATACATTTTTTTTTTTTGTGAAATTCTATATTTATACCTATAAGTTCCGTAAATTTTTACCGATTTTGATTGAACTCGAAAGTTACATAATATTGGACAGCAAACTTCTAATGACTTGATGAAGAAATCATAATACTATAGAAAACTGTATTTTTCGTTGTGGCATTTCTCAAAAATTTTGTAACTTAATGAAGAATTGAAAGAAGAATTAAGTAGAAAACTTCGATTGCAAGTAGGGCAAGTACTAAAAATAGCTGCAATTAATGCAGTTCTTATAAATGCGAAAATATCAAAAATTTTATTTTGCGCTTATAATTCGCAACTGGTTTAAGCATTAGTTGCCTTAAAGCGTGCCATTTTTGACTCAATTTTTGGTTGAATAACATTTAGTATTTTCTATTATTATTATTATTTAAGTTTAGTACTATTCTGGTTATTTCCATTTCAATCAAGCTCGACTGCATTAATGAGCGGGTTCAGCGTTCCACCGCGGCTGCCTCACAACGATTTGCATGAAGATACGCTTCCCAATCAAAGTCTTGGCTACTTTCCTGAACTTCATCCTGCGTTAAGTCCACATACGCAGTAGGCATAATTTTCCCTTTTTTTTTTTTTTTTTTTTTTTGGTTGGGTTATTGTCATAAACTATTGGGTTGCCCAAAAAGTAATTGCGGATTTTTTAAAAGAAAGTAAATGCATTTTTAGTAAAACTTAGAATGAACTTTAATCAAATATATAAT
Organism: Chymomyza amoena; assembly: GCA_037043745.1. NCBI lineage: Eukaryota > Metazoa > Arthropoda > Insecta > Diptera > Drosophilidae > Chymomyza > Chymomyza amoena. The sequence continues at coordinate 92,816 of JBAMAX010002343.1, read as the reverse complement.
TTCCATTTTGTTCGATAACCTTTTGCCATCTTTCCGGCAAATTTTGTATTCCACGCTCATAGAACTTCTGGCCTTTATCTGCAAAAAACTGAACCAAGTGCGATTTTATAGCCTCATCATTGGCGAAAGTTTTACCATTTAAGGAGTTCTGCAAAGATCGAATTAAATGGTAGTCTGATGGTGCAAGGTCAGGGCTATATGGTGGATGCATCAAAACTTCCCAGCCAAGCTCTCTTAGTTTTTGCCGGGTCATCAAAGATGTGTGTGGTCTGGCGTTGTCCTGATGGAATATGACACCTTTACGATTGATCAATTCTGGCCGTTTCTCGTTGATGGCTGCATTCAATTTGTCCTGTTGTTGACAGTAAACATCCGAATTAATCGTTTGGTTCCTTGGAAGCAGCTCACAATATACCACACCTTCCAATCCCACCAAACAGACAGCATAACCTTCTTTTGGTGGATATCAGCCTTTGAAGTGGTTTGAGCTGGTTCACCATGCTTGGACCATGATCGTTTTCGATTAACGTTATTGTAAACAATCCATTTTTCATCTCCAGTTATGATTCGCTTTAAAAACGGATCGAATTCATTGCGTTTAAGATGCATATCACAAGCGTTGATTCGGTTTGTTAAATGAATTTCTTTCAATTCATGTGGTACCCAAATATCAAGCTTTTTCACCAGTTCAAGACTTTTTATGTGATAATGAACGGTTGATTTTGGTATATTTAACTTCTCTCCTATCTCACGCTCAGTTACATGACGATCCAATTCGATTAATGCTTTGATTTGGTCATCATCAACTTCATTTGGCCGACCTGAACGTGGCTCATCTTTAGGTGAAAAATCTCCAGAACGGAATTTGCGAAACCAATTTTGACACTGTCTTTCTTTTAAGGCTTTATCACCATACACATCACGTAACTTTTTAGCAACCTGCTCTGCGTTTTTTCCTTTACGGAAATAATTATAAAATATGACGGAAATGCTCTTTTGTGGACTCCATATTAAAAAGGGGGACAAACAAACAAATGTAAACAAAATTACGCGCACTTTTTTTCTAAAACAAGCTAATAGTGACAGCTAATAAATGTCAAAAGAAAAAAATACAATTAAATAGTCACAAGCTGTTAAAAAAATTATAAACGCCGACTATATGAAAAATCCGCAATTATTTTTTGGGCAACCCAATATTTGCAAATATTGGGAGAGGCACGTACTCATGCAAATTTCTTCCTTCTTAGTTTCACAAAAAACTGAGACTGAAACTTGGTCCTTGCGACTATTAAATCCAACTCAAGTGGTCTCCTGTTAATATGAAAAGTCGGGAAACAATTATAATCAAATTTGGACCTAGCGCCCATCAGGAACTTACTCAAAAAAATTTTTTGGTTTTTCATTAATAAATGCATTTGAAAATCAATAAAAAAATCCCTTAATAAGCAATTTTGTAAATGATCTTACAACTGAAATTCATCTTAGTAGGCATAGCTTACCGATTAGCTATATATTCCCAAATTTATCTGCCAACTTTACTTAACTGCCATTTTATTCCATGATAACATCAAATTTCACTTTAATATGCAGCACCACTTGGTCTACTTATAAATGCTATCCAAAACATATAAAAAAATTGTTATCATCATAAACACAGTTTAACATAAATATAAACAAAATCTAACACTCCAAAACCCAACGAATACGATCTCTCTAACACCCGAGAATCCCGTGCTTTAATGATCATCAGAAAGATGATCATGATGAGCATTTGTTGCTTTGATTGGACGATTTTAAGCCAATTGGTTTGGATCAAATTTAAAAATTTCGAGCGGTTAATGTGCGATTAAAGTTTGTTGAACTCGCTTGAGATTCTACAACAACAACCAGAACAGCAACAACAACAACAACAATGGGGGCAGCAGTAGCATCAGTAGCTGCGACGTCCGACGTTGGCAGCGACTGCGGCAGCGCATTCTTGGCATACAAACAAAACGCAAACACAAACAAACATTCACTTGAAGTTGTTGTTGTTTTTGTTGTGTTTTTTTTTCGCTGTCCATATTATTTATTTTGTTTTTGTTTTAGAACGTGTATCTGTATTTGTATCTGTATCTGTGTGTGTTTTGATTTTTATTGAAACAAAATTCACCCACACAAAGAGCAGCAACAACAAACAATCTTTTAAGTCTGAAACTGTGTCCGATCGATCTAATAATGGAACACAATTTATATAGCCATGCATAATGCATTTAACTGATTGAAGACTTTGGGAATCGAAGGAAAAAAATGTGGGAATCTGTAGGGTAGATGGCCGACGGTGGAATACACTACTTTTTCAATAAATCTCTTCACTTCTTAAGAATTATAGAGATGTTAGAGAAAGTGCCAATAGAATTACTATTCTTATGAATTACTAATCTTATAAGATTAGTCGCAAATGTCAAAATCGAGTTCCATATCGTCAAAAAAATTCGTTCCCGGTTCTTGAATACTGCGGGGCGTTTGAAAAATTCCAATATATTTATCAATATATTCGTAAAATATTGATACTCGATAAGCTTTGACACCAAGGATGTATTTGAAAGATCATTTACAAATTTCTTATTAGGGTATTTTTGTTTTATCATGGTCCATCGTCAAAAAAATTCGTTCCCGGTTCTTGAATACTACGGGGCGTTTGAAAAATTCCGGAGAAAATCTCTCATTTCTACAACCTTCACAGGCCACAGGTCAGAGAATGGTGTCCGGAAGTATTTTATTGTATTTTTTTCTGGAAAACTATAAAGAACATAAACATTAATTTGTAGTCATAGAAAAAGCTTATTTTAGTATACAAAATTTAAATGTTTGGTAAAGTGAAATAGAAGACATCGAGGAAGATCAACAGATATTTAGAAAATTTGTCCTATTTCATGTTATATTATGAAAATTGGGATTGCTCAGCTTGTGTTTGCCCTCAGAGTTCTAAGTGCTCATAAGAACTGGTTCAATTTCCACTAGAGTACATAATACGCTGTGAACCTTGTGACGCAGTGTAGAAAAATTCAAGCTTAATTGAGCCAACAAATGCAAAAACGTTTCCTTTAGCTCTATGACCCGCGAACTACGATCTATTCATAAGATAACCTTTTTTATTCGCCATTGTTGTTCTAAACTTTTCAACCCTTTTTGGGGTTTTGAACTGTTTGCCATGTTCCTTTTTTGTTGTTGTTGTTGTTGTTGCTATTTCTTGTTGTTATATGTTTTCAGTTTTTTGTGCGTCAACAAACCGGTAATAAACTTGTATGTAGGTCAAGTTTTGCCTTGATAACTCACAGACTCACACAACGCTACTCACATATATACATATAGTATATACTACATTATATACTATGTGACAATAAAAGCAACAAACAGGCGTGCCAAATGCAACAACACATACTCTACATAAATTTTTAGAAAAAAAAGCGGTCTTTGTGTGGGCACATCTGGCCCGGCTACGTCAGGGGATCGATCCATTTGCCTAGCTTTAGCTTGTTCTAGGTAGCTAGGAGGGATTAATGTGCTCGTAGGTAGATGGGTTCCCGAAAAGAAATGGCGCATTTGGCTATGGCAAAAGGCTTCTGGGCAAATTTGTAGAAAAATTCGCAAACTTTCGGGACTGAGCTAGGAATAGAAAATACAATAGTTTTAGGTAGCTGAACTTCTGTGTGAATAGTTTTTTTTTTATCAAGGTGTTAAGTAAATTATAATTCTGAGAAGGTTTTATGTTAAGCCTCAAGTGTGTTAAAACTAACATTTTGTTAAGTGAGGCAATGAGTTTCTAAATATCTTTTTATCTTCAGATGATTAGATATGCTAAAGCTACATAGTATTTAATGCTTCCTCTTAAGCATTAGATGGAAACATATCTCAAAGTGTGATAAGAACGTAGTGCCTTAAAACGATGAATTATTTTAAAGGGGTTTTTATTGATAGAGATACGTTTTAAAAGGTCTTTTAGAATTGTTTCAAAACAATGGAAATGTTTGTACCAAAAATAAAAAAAAAGTTTTTGTTAGAGTGCTCTGAAAATCTGCAGTTTTTATATCATGCTATATGTATATAGTAAGTGTATTTAAGGAAAATTAAAATCCCACTGCTCCTCCTATTCCCATTGAGTCAAAATTTTTACAAGTACGCTTATTGAGAGAGGGTTCCAAGAAATTGCACGGATTTTCCTATAACTTAAATAGTTTTAAGAGAATCTTCGTAACAGCTAAGAACTCTTTTGCCAATATAACTAGTTGGATTTTTTCTGGAAGCTTTTTTAAAGCATATGATTTAATTATGTTATTAAAATATTCTTAAATGAATTATTATTTATATTATTATATTATTTATAATAAAGAGAGAATACAAAGTTTTTGGCACAAAAAGCTGCAGTTGTATAAATAACTCTTTTATTATATTTTAATTAAATTGAATTTTTCTTAAATTTTAAAATCTGTTTGCAAGTAATTGTTTTAAAATAAAAGCTCTAAAATAGCTACAGCTATTATTTTGTTTAAAATTAAAAAAATATTTAAATAAATAATAAAATATTTAAATTTTTAATACCAGTTCAACATAAATTTTGATTTAAATCACAAAATAACTAATTTTTTAATACAACACATTTTTTTAACTTAAAATACAAACTTTGTATTTTTTTAACAAAAGTTGTTAGTAAACATTATTTACAATTTTGATTTTAAAAATTGAAACTAATAATTTAATATATAATTATATAATTTAACTAATAATTATAATATATAATAAATAAATTGTTTTTCAAGTGAATTTTAAACGTATTGCGACTATAAATTTTAAAACGAAAATTTTATTTAATTAAGTTGAAAAAAATATTTTATTTTTTAAACTTAAAATGAAAATGGCCAGCTAGTTCCATACACTTTTTTTTTTAAATACCAAAATAACTTACTTTTTAAGTCCACAAATTTTCAAGAAATATTTGTACTGTAAAAATGATTTGCAATTTTTAAATTATAAATTAAATAAAATTTTTAAGTTTATAAATTGAAAAATAATTGTCTCTAAGTGAATTGATATTTTTCAAAAACTTAAAATCGTATCACGACTTACATTAAAAAAAGTCATGGAATAACTATTACTAACATTTAAAATTTATAAAAATAAATTGTGAAAATTAAATAAAATAAATCAAACTCATAATTCAGTATAAAAGAAATTGAAATTTTTCCAAAAATTTTAAAATATCACGACTATAATTTTTAAAACGAAAATCATGAAAAGACCATTATAAAAATGTTTAAAATTAAATTGGCAAAATATTTTACTTTTGTAGCTTAAAATAAAAAAAAATAATACAAATGTATTTTTTTCACTTAAATTGATAATTAAAATTATTTACAATATTTGTTTTGTAAAATGAAATTTAATAATTATGAAATAAATTTTTGCAAAGTATATTAATTTTTTCAAAAATTGCGACTATTATTTTTAAAATGAGAATTTTTATTTAAATTTTTTTAAAATTTAATTGTAAAAATACATTATTTTAATTTGTAAGATTTAATCAAAAATAGCAAATAATAGCACAATATAAATTATTGTTTTTAGTCCCAAAATAGCTTATTTCTTAAATCAACACATTTAAAATGTTTTTATTTTTTTAACAAAAATTTATATATTGAAAATTATTTACAATTTTTATACCCTGTACCGTATGGTACCAAGGGTTTATTAAGTTTGTGCAAGCCGAAAATGTATGTAACATATAGAAGGAGACGTCGGAGACACCCCAAAGTTACCTAAAATATGATCAGGGTGAATAGAGAAGTCGATATACCCATGTCCGTCTGTCCGTCTGTCCGTCCGTCCGTGTGAACGCCTAGATCTCAGAGATAGTAAGAGCTAGAGTTACCAAACTTTCACATTAGATCCCATATTATTCCATAGGAGGCAAGTTTATTTTATTTTTTTGATATCGGGGATAAATTATATAGCTCCCATGGGGGTGTTTGAGACGACCTCGACAAAAAAAAGCGTTTTAGATGAATAATTCGTTTGTTTATGAAGATATCGTAACGAAATTTGGTATTCGAAACTTTTTATAGTTCCCAATCACTGTACCAAATTTGATCGAAATCGGTTGACTATATAATATAGCTCCCATAGGACCGATCGGCCAAAATAACTTTTTTAAAGAAAAATTCGCTATATTTCGTTTTTTAATAAAGATATCGTAACCAGATTTGGCGTTTGGAAATCTTTTAGACCACTTAAGCAATGTGCCAAATTTGAACAAAATCGGTTGACTATATCATATAGCTCCCATAGGTCCGATCTTCCAAAAAATCGATTTTTTAACAAAATTTGTTGTGTTTCGTTTGTTTGTTAAGATATTGGGACCAAATTTGACATTCGTGAGTATTTTATAGTTCCTAAGCACTGTACTAAATTTAATCCAAATCGTTTGACTATGACTATATGGGAGACTATCCCATAGGACCAATCGGTCCAAAAACACGTTTTTTATACAAAATTCGATGTGTTTTGTTTGTTTGTAAAGATATTTGAAATAAATTTGGCATTCATATTTTTTTAAGGTATTTAAGCACTGTGTCACATTTTATTGAAATCAGTTGACTATATCATATAGCTCCCATAGGAACGATCGGTCAAAAAAAAAATTTTTGCTTAAAAATTCTTCTGTTTTTGGTTTTTTGTGAAGAAATCGGACTTTATTACAAGCTAGTTGTACAGAGTATCCTAAAGTCGTCCGCGCCCGACTTTACGTCCGCCATTTTTTTTGAATATTATTAATGTTTTTTAAAATTATTATTATTATTCTATTATTTTGCTTTTTAAGCTAAAAGTAAAAATAGGAACAATATAAAATTGTTTTCAAAAATATTATTTTTTAGCACAAGCTTTTTTTACATTGTAAATTTTTCTAACAAAAATTGGTAATAAAAATTATTTATAATTTCGATTTTATAAATTGATATTTAATTTTTTAATGTATTAAATGAATATACATTTTTTTCGATATTTTTACATGTCCTGGGAACCCTCTTATACAATCCCAACACAATTTTATTCATTCGAGAAACTTTTTCCTCTTAATCAAAAACAATCACAAGTTGATTGCACTTTTGCATACAAAGTTGCTAATTTAATTCTGTGTGGGAGATACGATATATACAACTACATATAGTATATATATCTTTAAGGGATTTCTAACGACTATATGCTATAAAAATAAAGAAATTTCCAGTTGAGTAAAGGAAAGAAGATGAAAAATTGTGCAATGCAAATAGAGTGCAATTTATTATAATTTAATCTAGAATGAAAAAAAAAAAATAGAAATCGTTTACATTGTTATATTATTTGAGTGCAAAGATTGTCATATATACATATGTAATATTTAGTATATATATATAGATATATATCTTCTTTCGACCGTTAGAGTGATGCATAGCATGTCAATAACACAATAGACATGTAAATGTTTATATCCGCATATATGTTTTTTTAAATATATATAAACAGGGGCGTAGATAGACTAAGTGGATCTAAAAAATTCTACAAAAATATTTGGAGAAATTGGGATTTGTATTCAGTAATCCAAAACAATGTAGAATTGATTTGAATAAGTAAATAATAAAATTCTACAAAAATATTTAGAGAAACTGGGATTTGTATTCAGTATTCCAAAAGAATGAAGAATTTCGGAGTTTCGGAATTTTTTCCGATGTGAATAAATTCCCGATTGCATAATTTCTAATAACTATTAGAACAATTTTGAAATCAAAACAAATTTTTTAAAGCTCCTAAGATTTTTTCGGAAAAAGAAGGTTAACCAAAAAAGATAAAGAATTGGGTGAATTTCAGTGTTGGAAAATAATGAACATATTCGAAGTTTCGGTGTTGACAAAAAATATTTTTCTAGCTGTATGAAGTAATAGTCTTCTAAATGTCTCATAATCTTCTGTATCGAACGAATTCATTGTTATTAAATTTCATTCATTTCCATTTATTTTAATTAATTTCCATTCATTGTCATTAATTTGCAATAAATTAACTTAATTTTCATTAATTTTTATTAATTTTTAGTCATTTTCATTCATTTTCATTCATTTTCATTCATTTTCATTCATTTTCATTCATTTTCATTCATTTTCATTCATTTCCATTCATTTTCATTCATTTTCATTCATTTTCATTCATTTTCATTCATTTTCATTCATTTTCATTCATTTTCATTCATTTTCATTCATTTTCATTCATTTTCATTTATTTTCATTCATTTTCATTCATTTTCATTCATTTTCATTCATTTTCATTCATTTTCATTCATTTTCATTCATTTTCATTCATTTTCATTCATTTTCATTCATTTTCATTCATTTTCATTCATTTTCATTCATTTTCATTCATTTTCATTCATTTTCATTCATTTTCATTCATTTTCATTCATTTTCGTTCATTTTCATGATATTTAAACTAAATATAAACTTTTCAAAAGTGTACGCCAAATTTTTTCTTTTTTTTTTGGGGGGATATAACGATCCCCTTCCATCTACGCCCCTCTCGATATGGATGCATTCAAATCTAGACACGTGTGCGCGGGCGTTGATGACTCGGCTGGCTCTGTGATTGTGTGCAATGGAGGCCAACCTCGTCATAGGCAATGTCGGCAGTTTGGACCCCTTTCCGAGACCCGCTCCACAAAGTTCCACTCTTTTGTTCTTTGACTGCAGCAACTGTCACTGTCACAGTCAGAGTCAGAGTCACAGTCAGATAGTTTAAGAGTTGCACCAAAAAAAATATAAAAAATAGAATAAAATGCATATACTTATCTAAGCACACATACACTCGTGTGGATATATATATACTATATATGTATATAATATTCTTGTGCATGATGTTCTATTATAGTAATTGATATTGTTGTTGTTTAGCAAAATGAATGAGTCTTAATTCAAATATTTATTATTGTCATTGGCTTTGGTTGTTATGGTAGATGACAATTGCAGCTGGCTGGCAATTTTTATTTGCACTAGAATTTGAATATGAAATGGAAAAAAGGGCATAGATCCAGAGTGAGTTGGGGAAGTGAGCAGGGGGTGGAGACCTCTAGTATGTCATTTAGAGCGAGTATGCATTGCGTATGAATCTGAATATTAAATTGAGAAAAGGGCATAGATTCAGTGTAAGTTGAGTCAGTGAGCAGGGGGCGGAGACCTCTAGTGTTCCACATGGAGCGAGTATGCTTGTATTCAGCAAGTTTAATTTATCGGAAAAAATTATGATTATGAACAGGTGAGTTAATAATTTTTTGGCCTAACTAAGAAAAACACAATTTTCTACAGTAATTCATATTTATTCATCAAAGTAGTTCCATTTGGCAGAGATACAAGCATTACACCGCTTCTCTAACTTTTCGATACCGGTGTTGTAAGCCGATGTGCCGAGCCCTTCAAAATACGCTTCAGTTTCAGCGATCACCTCCTCATTAGAGCGAAATCTCTTGCCACAGACCATCTTTTTGAGCTGGGAGAAAAGGTGGTAATCCCTGGGGTCCAGATCTGGACTATACGGTGGGTGGGGAAGCAATTCGAAGCCCAATTCGTTGATTTTGTCCTCTCTGGGAAGTTTCCATTCGTTGTTGTTTTTCTTTTGGTTTGAGGAGACGCGGCAACCACTTTGAAAACACCACCTTTTGATAACTTTATAGCATCAGCTACTTCTTTCAACTTCATTTTGCTGTTGGAAAGTATCATTTGCTCGACTTTTTGGACGTTTTCTGCCGTAACTGCCTCATTTGGACGAATAGAGAAAATCCATGATTTTTGGAAACACAAAAGTAGCGTCACTTGAACGTCTATAACTTGGGTAATTATAAACAGATTGACTTGAAATTTTGACAGGATGCATTTGAAAGATGGTAGTACTTAAAAATCATAAGGATAATCAACTGGTGGCGCCATTTGTATGTCAGGCCAAAGACTTTTTGACCCACCTGTTATAATTGAATATTTTTGTTCTTACTGGAATTATTTTTATCTTTTTTTTTTAACAATTTTAGAAAATCCACAAAAACAATATTATTCCAGCTCTTCATCATGAAATTACTCAAATTTTTTTCCGATTGAGAATACCTACATGAAACATTCAAATACCATAATTTTATATACTTCTTTCTAAATGTGCGGAAATTTAAATAAAATTCGATCGCTTAAAATTTTTATTTCGAATAGATGGATGGATTTAGATTAAATGAGCTTAAAAGTTGATTCACACAAAGCAAACAAGCTTAAATGAAACTAAAGTTTAATGCACCCAAAGTAACCAAGAGCTTTTTTATCATTTTTGGGCTTAATTGAAACAACAAATTAATACCTATTATTTTTAGCGATATTTTAAAAAATAATTTTTTTCATTCATATCATATCAAATAATTTTCAATAATTCAATTTAAATTTTATTCAAAGTTTTTAATTCATTAAATAAATTTATTTTTATATTTTTCTTTGCTTCATATTCATTTCCAACGCATTTGTATTTATTTCTACTCACGGTATTTATTTTTTTTCAACTTAATTTTATTTATTTATTTGCATTTTGTCATTCATTTTTTTTATTCATATATTTTTTATTCATACTTTTAATAAAATAATTTTCAATTCATAAAATTGTTTTTATTTTTTTCATTGTATTTTATTCATTTCAAATGAATTCGTATTGAGTTTCATTCCTGGTATTTATTTGTATTCAACTTAAGTTCATTTATTCATATGCATTTTGTCATTCATTCTTATTTCTTATATATTATTTTTTAATAAAAAAATGATTCAATCTCAATCCAATGTCCAATGTTTTTACGTTAATTAATAAATATATTCTTATTTTATTACCTGATTTTAATTACGAATACATTTTTTTTTTAATTTCATTCATTACATTTATTTTTATTCAACTTAATTTCATTTATTCATTTTTATTTATTATTTTTAATTCATATTTTTAATAAAATAATTTTCAATAATTCAATCCCAATTTTGCTCATTGTTTTTACTTCAATTAACCAATTTATTTTTATTTTATTACCTGTTTCTTATTTCCAATACATTTGTATTAAGTTTCATTTATGGTATTTATTTTTATTCAAATAATTTTAATTTATTTATTTGCATTTTATCATATATTTTTTTTTTTATTCATATAAATCAAATAATTTTGAATGATAATGATTCAATATATAAATTTATTTCATTTATTCTTTTTCAATGTATTTGTATTCAGGTTAATTTATTTATTTGTATTGATTCACTCATTTTCATTTGTTTTCTTTTGTTTACTTTAATTTTCTTTATTTTCATTCATTTTCATTAATTTTTATTCATTTTCATTCATTTTTATTAATTTTCATTAATTTTCAATAATTTTCTTTAATTTTCAATAATTTTCTTTTATTTTCATTCATTTTCTTTAATTTTTATTCATTTTTATTCATTTTCATTCATTTTCATTCATTTTCATTCATTTTCATTCATTTTTATTCATTTTCATTCGTTTTCATTCATTTTCATTTATTTTCATTAATTTTCATTCATTTTCATTAATTTTCATTCATTTTCATTCATTTTCATTCATTTTCATTCATTTTCATTCATTTTCATTCATTTTCATTCATTTTCATTCATTTTTATTCATTTTCATTCATTTTTATTCATTTTCATTAATTTTCATTAATTTTCATTCATTTTCATTCATTTTCATTCATTTTCATTCATTTTCATTCATTTTCATTCATTTTGATTCATTTTCATTCATTTTCATTCATTTTCATTCATTTTCATTCATTTTCATTCATTTTCATTCATTTTCATTCATTTTCATTCATTTTCATTCATTTTCATTCATTTTCATTCATTTTCATTCATTTTCATTCATTTTCATTCATTTTCATTCATTTTTCCATTATTTTTCAATCGTTTTCATTAATTTTCATTTAGTTTGATTCATTTTCAATAATCTTCATTTATTTTCATTCTCTCTTGATTCATCTTCATTCATCTTTATTCATCTTCATTCATCTTCATTCATCTTCATTCATCTTCATTCATCTTCATTCATCTTCATTCATCTTCATTCATCTTCATTCATCTTCATTCATCTTCATTCATCTTCATTCATCTTCATTCATCTTCATTCATCTTCATTCATCTTCATTCATCTTCATTCATCTTCATTCATCTTCATTCATCTTCATTCATCTTCATTCATCTTCATTCATCATTCATTTTCATTAAATTTTATTTCACTTTTAAAAAGAGCTTACATTTTAATATATAAAGAGTATTCTCTAGTCAAAACTATTCAACTCTTTTTTCTCTTCTTTATTGTCTCTTTTTCCTTTTCTCGATGTCATCATGATTATTGAGTGCATTTGCTTCTTAGTATTGCAATGACCTTTACAAGTTCAACTCGGAATGAACGTTCTTGAACTCGCATCGTAAATATTTTTCATTTCATTCCAACCAACTAAAAGCGTCATCAGTTTTAAAACTTTTTATTGTAGTTGTTGTTGGATTCGTGGTTAGTTTTGTAGTTGAGGCATTAAATCTATTTAAGCTTTTATGGCATTTGTTATTCTATTTTATTTAAGTTTTTGTTGTACTTTTTCTAACATTGCGCTTTTGCTTTTGCATGCCACGTGGCGTATACTCAATATTTACCTTTTAGATTGCGTATACGTTTGGATTCAACGGAATTGCATTTACTTTTCTGTAGTTTTATGCAGATTACAAAAATAAAATTCATGACGAAATAAATTTCGCAGATAAAGTTGAGCGTGCTGGACTAGCATCGTTTTAATCGAAATATCTGCCAATTTCAAAAACTGTTTGGGATATAATGAAATTTCCTAGAAGTTTATTAGCGCTGCCGGACATTTTTTATTATAACAAGAAACATTGCGCTAATCAAGTCTTCTGAGCTCAATAGAAATTCTGATCTCTGGAAGCGCAAATATATATTTCTTTCGAACAAATTTTTCTCTCTAGCTTTTATATATTCGAAAAAACTAACCATACCTGAGTATTTTTCATTTACATAGTTACAATTATTACCAGACCATTAATAATTGATATTTAAAAACTATTAAAACTGTCTAGCCGAGTGACATATTTTTCGCAAAAAGGCATAAAAAAAAATCGGTTATGCCAATTGCATAAAATGGCGTTATGAATTAAAATCGTAAAATAATTAATGGCTTAAATCACTTTTAAGTGATTTTGTATTTAATTGGCGTGCTATAAAAATCGCATTAAAAGCTGCAATTTTGGGCCATAAAAAGTGGCTGCTGTCCCAACAGACACAGATCATAAAGCAAACTGCCGTCTAATCTTTTAGCCTGGCTAAATGACATTAGGCCAAAATAAACAAAATAAAGCCGAAAAAGTCTGTCGTTTGCGGCTTTTAAGCTCTTGACCAGCATAAAATCTTCAAGTTTATGAGTTGCAGTTTTTAGCCTTTTGGCCAATACAAATGCCGCGCTATGTGCTATACAAACACAAATACAAAGACCATTTATATATACACTGATGGGATGATGAGATGATGCCGCTCGTAAGTCTTTCGAACTTACATTAAGATCAACAGCAAGAACAACAACAAACAAAAGAATCTAAAAATCATCAAAAAACGTAGAAAAAAAGGCGGCTAATAACCTTAAGTTGCTTTGGCTAAGAGGCCTGCAAATGTCCAAATGTCCGTATGAATGTGATTTTTTTTTTGGCTTTACTTTTTCGGATTGGAGTTGAGCGGAAAATTTTCATGCACTGAAAGAAATGGAAAATAGTTGCTGTTATCTAAATTCAGCTAAAATCAATTTAATTGTGCAAATAGTAAAAAAATCGGCAGTTTTTTAATTGAAAATTAAATTAAATTAAATAATTAAAGTCAAAAATCACAAGATATGTATATTTATAAAATTTTCGAGAATTTTTTAAAGCTGAAATAAAATCTTTTAGGGCGTGGACTTTACACAAACAGAATAGATTTTGAGCACTCTCCTGCATATCTATAGAGCACAAAATAATCTCGGTTTGGATATGGCTGTAGGATATGGCTTGATAGATCATGAAACTCTTAAAAACTCTGGAAGTCAACCTCTCTTGAATTCGTTTTTTCTATAGTTATTACTTTTGCTGTCTTAGACTCATAATATTTCCTGAACATGATATTTTACACAACTTTAATATTTCAAGATCTCATGTGATTGATTACATTACAAAATCTTCATAGGTTTTTGTTTCGATTCGGGTGTAAGGTTGTATACAAAGGCATACAATACCTATATCCCATGAATTTTTAATATCAGCACACATAGGCATCCCAAATATCGATTTTCAAACTTTTTTTTCAAATAAAAGTGCTCAAACAAAAAGTTTATATAAGTCTAATAAAAATTAATAATCTTTAGGGCTCGAAATGATCTCGGTTTTAAATATGGTTGTACTTGACGGATCATAAAACTTTTAAAAACTCAGGATGTCTTAAAAAATAAACCTCTCTTGAATTCGTTTTTTCCATGCTGTCATAGACGCATAATATTTCCTGAACATTATAAAAAAAATCGTAAAAAACCCATCTTTAATGTTGTAAGATCTCATGTGATTATATTACAAAATGTTTGAATTAGGGTGTAAGGGTATACTAATTCATAAAAACCTATATTCCACGATATTTTTTAATTTCAACATATGCAACTCATATCTCGATCTCAGAACAGTTTTTTCCAAATTTTTATGTGGCTCCACAGATAAGTTTATTAAAGCAAAATTTTTAAAAGTTATGCTTTAAGTTTGTTTTTAAAATATATTTTATTTTCAAAATATTTATTTCAAATCACCAATTCTCAAAACAAAAAAAAATGTATTATCTCTGCATAAATTTCTTAGAAACAAACACGGGAATATGATAAATTTATAAAAAGCGGCCTAATTCATTTTCATTAATTTTCATTCATTTTCATTAATTTTCATTCATTTTCATTAATTTTCATTCATTTTCATTAATTTTTACTCATTTTCATTCATTTTCATTCATTTTCATACACTTTCATTCATTTTCATTCATTCTCTTTCATTTTCATTCATTTTCATTCATTTTCATTCATTTTCATTCATTTTCATTCATTTTCATTCATTTTCATTCATTTTCATTCATTTTCATTCATTTTCATTCATTTTCATTCATTTTCATTCATTTTCATTCATTTTCATTCATTTTCATTCATTTTCATTCATTTTCATTCATTTTCATTCATTTTCATTTATTTTCATTCATTTTCATTCATTTCGTTCATTTTCATTCATTTTCATTCATTTTCATTCATTTTCATTCATTTTCATTCATTTTCATTCATTTTCATTCATTTCATTCATTTTCATTCATTTTCATTCATTTTCATTCATTTTCATTCATTTTCATTCATTTTCATTCATTTTCATTCATTTTCACTAATTTTCATTATACTTCATTAATTTTCATTCATTTTCATTCATTTTCATTAAATTTTATTTCACTTTTAAAGATAGCTCACGGAGATTTCTGAAATTTATTTTATTTCTCAACATTCATATTGTCGAGAACTTAATAAATTTTTCTTAAGTAAATATACTTGAAAATCTATTACTGTAACTAGGAAACTTCGAGGAATTTAGATAAACAATCATAGATTTAAGGTACTTTTATTCCAAATTCTACAATTTAGTATTTATTTGTTTTATTTTTATTTTTTTTAGGTATGGTTCTTATGATATGCTCTCTCAGATAAGTACGGAAATATTAATATAATAATTTTAGACATTTGAGTTACATAATTCTTCGCCTTATTATATTAAATCCCAGAAGTTATTTCTTACTTCCAAATAATCATTTCCGTTTGACTGCGTTGCAAATGTGATCATGGATATTTGATCCGAAAATCTATTTTTTGATTATGGTTTTTAATTCTATAGATTTAGAACTTAACTTTTATTTGAAAAGTCAATGCAAGATCATTTTTGTTTTCATAACCAGTCCCCATGTTTTTTCCAAACTATGATTTTTGAAAAATCTCATTGTTGCAAGGAAATTTTTTTCTTCCAATTTGAACACCCTAAATCCAACCTAGATCCAACCCTATATCATCATAGTTTGTATTTTCCTGGACTTATGCCATTTTTTTCTTACCACGCTTTTGTCTTAACTCTGATTCTCGAAAAATCCCATTGATGCAATGAAATTTGTTTTATTCCAACTTCAAAAAATGTTGGAAAACATGTTCAAACTGCAGCCATATTTAAAATTTTTTTCATAGCCAATTCTAGATCATCATTGTTTGTATTTTTCTGAATTTTGTTTGCTCCAACTTGAGTAGATTTAGGAAAATACCATTTTTGAGGGTTCATTTTTCGTAATTTTTGGAAAAAAACAATCAATGACTCTTAACTTATTTTTATATCAAAACCCAGATCATCATTCTTTGTAATTTTCAAAATTTATACCATGCTTACTAACAATTCTTTTGTCCCAACTGTTATTCTTCAAAAATCTCATGTAAAGTAATATTTTTTCTAACTCGAAAACATGAAAGGATTTGTCACTATATCATATCATATATCATATTTCTGAGACTTCATTTTCTACACTTTTTTCAAAAGACTGCAAATAACTCTTAACCTTTTTGTGTATATCCAACCTTAGATCATCAGTATATACTCCAGAATTTATCCCATGGTTTCAAGCAATCCCTTTTGAAAAATCTAATTTTTTTCTAACCTTTATTTTTAAAGTTTAAAGGGTTTCGCAAAATATCAAATTTTCTGAGAGTTAATTTTTCACAATTTTTTTAAAAGACTGCAATGAATTCTAACTTTTTTTTTTATATTCAACCCCAGATCATCATTATATATTCAAGAATTTATACCTTGTCTTCAAACAATCCTCTTGTCCCAACAGTTATTCTTGAATAATCAAATTTTTTCTGAAATTTTTTAAACTTGAAAAGTTGAAAGGTATTTTCTGAGAGCTTATGTTTTAGACTTTTTAGACTTAAATTAAGCTTTTCACTGCCTGTTTAAAAATTCTCGAATTTAATATTAATAGTATTCATATTTAATATTATTTTCAAAAATTCGAGAATTCAATTTCCAGCAATAGTTCCCTGTAACATTTTTTGGGATACTTCTTACTGTTCCAACCAGCATCAACTGCATCTTTTAATTTATCTTGCAAATTAACTATTCAAAAAAAAAAAAACAAAACTCAATTTGATTTTTCTCAGTGTAATGACGTGTAAAAACGTTAAAAGCTAAAAGAAGCTTTGAAAAAAAACTACTACTAACCAAATGACTGTGGAAAAAGCAGCTAAAAGTGTTAGTGTATTGGATAAGTGTGTGTATGTGTGTGTGTGTGTTGAGCCGGGTTTGTTGCTGTTACCATGGCTGTTAGTGGCGCAACAACAACTACAACAAAAACAATAACAGTTTGGAGTCGACTTCCACGCAGTTTCGAGAAACCTATAGACCTACATTTTAAACAAATTGCGTTTTTTTTTATTGTTTTTGTTGCTGCTGTTGTTGTTGTTGCTGATGTGATCAACTTTTTTCTTTCGCTTTTAGCTATTGTTATTGTTGTTGTTGATTTTGGCTATAAGTGTGCGTGTGTATGTACGTGTGTGTGTTTGTTTCCAAGAAGCGTCTGCATAAAAGTTCTGCTACTGACACTCATCATCATTATCATGCCACAGCGAGTGGCATTCAGTCAGTCGATCAGTCAGTCAGTGTGGCAAGCCATCAAGACAACTTACTCGGTCAGCAGCATCAGTCGCCAATCATCATCAGCATCGTCATCATCAGCTTCGTCATCATCTTTTATCATGATCAGCAGCAACAACCCCACCATATGTTTATCATTATCTAAGCTATGGGGACAGTGGCGTAGATGGGGGTGCTTGGAGAAACTTTAGGGAGTCCTGAGTATAGCAAAAAATTATGAAAAAAATTTTTCTTTAAACTATAAAAATATTTACTATTACAGAAAATTGGGGAAGTCTTAAGAAATTAAGATATCAGGAAAAGTCTATTTTTTTTATTTTGAGAGCATCATTGAATCATTATAAGACCAAAATATGTTCCTCAAATAATAAATTTGAAAAATATTTACCATTATATTATAGAAAATTAGGAAATTCATAAGAAATTAAGATATCGCGAAAAGCAATATTGAAATAACGAATTCTAAAAACATTTACTATTATAGGCTATAGGAAAAATCATAAGAAATTAAAAAAAATATTTTCTATTATAGAAAATTAGAAAAATCAGAAGAAAGTAAGATATCGGAAAAAGCTACATATATTGAAATAATTAATCCTAAAAATATTTACTATTATAGAAAATTGGGAAAATCATTAGAAATTAGTCTTTTTTTTTTATTTTGAGAGCATCGTTGAAAAAGTTTTTGGATAGGTATGGGAAGATTTCCATATATTTATTTTATTTACTTACTAATTTTAATTAATAAAATAATTCCGAGTTAGAGCAGTAATAAAAATTTTCTATTATTTTTGGATTTATTTATTTTTTATGAAATTCTTTATATGTATGTCTCTACGAGCGTTTTTGTAAGATTTGGATCTTTTAAGGAAAAAGCATAGATTTAGAGTAAAGTATTTCCATATTTTATGAGATTTGTGGGATATAATAAAAAAAAAACGGAATTTTCAAATTTATCTTTATTATTTTCTAATTCGTAAAGGAAATTTCAAGTACAAAATAATTTCGGATTTTAGAAAATCATGAAAAATTATGAAGTGTTGGATAGTCCCTTTTTTATTTTGAAATCATCATTGAAAATGGGTTTTACCGAGTATGGTAAGATTTCCTTAAATTTATTTAAAATATTTACTCATTACTCGGTCTTGAGATAAGTCTTATGAAATTATTTATAGTTGTTGTCTGGATCTCTCTGAGCATTTTTGTAAAATTTGGATTAATTTTGCAAGGAGATATTGTATATAGGCTTAGGACAAAGTTTTTCCATATCTTATGAGATTTGGGAGGTGTTAAATTTTCAAAATCTTTATTATTTTCAAATTCCTAAAAGAATCATCAAGTAAAAAATAACACCGGATTGCTTGAAAGAAAATGTCCTATTTTTTGGATTATTTTTGAAGTCTGCAGCTAAATCTTATGAAATTTTTAATATTTATGGTCTGGGTCTCTCTAAGCATTTTTGAATGATTTGGATTTTTCAAGCAGATAAATAGGTTTCAGATAAAGTATTTTCATATCTTATAAGATTTGCCGAGGTCTGTTAAAAAAAAGTTAAATATTAAATTTCTTTGGCTGCGTGAGGGGCGTTTCGTAGAGATAATATCAAGTACAGAATAACACTAAATTGGCCAGGACAATATTTTTTCAAAACTAGTACGTTTCGGGAAATATAACCTACATCCTGCAGCAACAAAAAATAATCTCCAAAAAAGTAGGAAAAAAATTATAGATTTGAAGTAGATTCAATTCTCTAATTCTCTAATTGAATCTACATAGAGAATTATCTATTTGAATCTACGTAGATAATATTCAAATTCTTTAATTGTTCTTCCCATTTTTTTTTTGCGGATCAGAGAATTGAATCTGCATAGAAAATTTTTTAAATGATAACATGCAGAGTTTTTTTCAATTTTTTTTTTTTATTTCGAAATAATAACCTTGGAACTCATCACTAAAACATTTAGGATGATCGAAAAACAATAAAATTATGCTACATCCTGTATAAAAAGCCGAACTCTTGAAAAAATATGCTTGAAACCCAACAAACTCCTATGCCTTCCCCTTTATCTAAACACCATCTACGTCACTGATCTATGTTATGATCAAAGTTGTAGCTAAATTGTGGCATGGCTGTGTGGCTGCTTCTTCTGCTGCTTTGGCTCTTTTTCTAATCGCACTTTTTTCTACCAGCTGCTGCTGCATCATCATCATCAATTTTGTGTTTTATTGTAATTGTTGTTGTTGTTAGTTTGTTGGTGGTTGCTGCTGCTGCTGCTGCGACTGCGTCATCAACTCGAAACTTCAATTCCTTCTGTTCCCACTTTCATGTTCCCGTTCTCCTCGCTGTTGCTGTGCGCGGCTTCCAAACAAAGTCATGCTCCACCTCTCTTCTCTTACCGTTCTCTGGCTTTTGTCGCTGCCACCGCCTCTTTGTCTCTCTCTCAGTCTATCAGTCATTGCTTGCGGCACACTGGCACTGGGTCTTCACTTTCGCCAATTCTGAGCTCCACTTGGTAGGTTCAATGCCCCGACTGAGTATTTGTAGCCAACGCGCTGGCGTTGCGTCTCTGCTGCGTCGCTGCTGTTGCCATTCGCACGTTTTTACGTTTGGACGAATGTCGGCAGCAGCTGCCTGTGGCTAACTTGGATGGCCTGCTGCCGCTGCCGCTGCACAGTGGTCGAAATGGTTGATTTAGCTTAGAATAAGTTGAATTCTTTTTAAATATTTGGGGTAAACTCTTTTTATTTATTTCCTTAGATTTTTGTATGGAAAGATTAATTATAAATTAAAATATTTCTAGCCCACTGAAATATACCCTTAGAAATATTTGTTACATCTTTTTGTATATCAGTGCAAAAGAAAATTTTATGAAAAAATAATATTTTCATTTTTTTTTTCATTTTTATTCACTAACTCTTAAGCATCTAAATAAAATAAATAAATTTCAAAACCTTTTTTACTGAGTATTTAAATTGTAACAAAATGGAAATTAGCATTAGAAAAAACAATTATGTATAAAATATATTGTTTAAAAGAAATTGCAAAATTTTTATTACCATACTCAATAAGTTCATTGTAAAATAAAACCCAGTTCTGTTTTTTTTGAACTGATACACTTTATATTTTTTATAAATTTGCTGTCATCATATAACTACTTAATACGATATTTCCTTAACAGTGAAATAAATTTCTTTCTTTATGTTCTTTCTGTTCAAGTTGTGAATTTTCCTTATGGAGGCTTTAGATAATATGTAGGAGTAACTGAACAATAATAGCCTTCTATATATTGTTTGCTTATTTCTTTTATTGCAATTTCGACCAGATTTCCTGTTTATTTCGATTTTTCAGTCAATCTTGCAACGAAAATGAATCGCACAGTAATTTCGCATTTATTTCTGTGATAAGCAATAGATAGATTTTTATTCCGACAATTTTTCTAGAGGGTTAGGAAATCTTTATTGTACTGTAGAATAAACATACAAAAAATATTTGTTTTAAATAAAAATTGCAATATTACACTTAATTAATAATTATTTGTTGATGTAAAACTTGAATGTGGTATATGTCAGGGATAAGCTTAATAGAGTTTTTTCCGACTTCGATAAAAAGGCTACATAAAAATTAATTTTGCAATAAATTTTTAGACAATAAAAAGGTTGGTTGAGCAAGATCATACTTTTATTAGTTTTTAAATATAATAATATTATGGATATTTTTGACCCATTTTCATAAAAAAATCTTAAATTTTGTTTTAAATTATAACCAGGGTTATAATTGTAATTATTTTTTTTTAATTCTCAAAAAAAAAATAACACTTTTTGATTTGTTTCACCAAAAAAATTAAATTTTTTTTTTATATTTCTATTAAAAGCTATGCAAAAAAATATTTTAATTCTAACTTTTATTTAAAAACCGCAAAATAAGAAATACGCTTGATTTTTTAATAAAAATGTATCCCTATTTCCTTTCAACAATCATAGATTTTGTCAAATTTTTTGTCAAAGAATTTTCACTTTTTGATTTTTTTCATCAAAACTCTGATTTTAAGAGAAAATTAAATTGTGTGTTTTACATTTTAGATTAAAAGTTATAAAATAATGTTTCAATTCTAATTTTTATTTAAAATAAAAATGTATCTCTATTTCGGGAAGACCTTTGAACAATATGAAAAATATGGTATATAGTGGCTTGATTTTTTCAATAATAATTTTTTCCATAACCCTTGTTTCCGATTCCTGAATATAACAGCTCACAAAGGTTTCTTGATTTTTTTGACTTTCTTAGGATTATATGCAAGTGCTATTAGTAATGGTCCATTCCACCTGTATTAAAATTGGATTATAAGACATGAGCATGATCTTATTTGAAAAAACTTAATTCGTCACCTTTTTTTGTTTACCGAAATTAATGACACAATTTCGGCAATATAAAGCGGCACATTTTATGCTTAAAAGCTCGCAGCTGTTCTGATCTCAATTAAAAATGTTCATAGAATAATATCCTTTTTAATATTATTAATTATTTTTATTTTTATAATGAAAAAAGATAAATAAAAATTCAACGTCCATCAAGATTTTGAAATTTTAACTTATCTTAGTTCAAATTCAACGTCTACCAATATATTTAAATTTTAATTAATTCTAGCTCGATTTGTACCACTGTGCGCTTGGACTGACTCGTCGTTTATTCATTTGTTTATTTGTTTGTTTTTAGCATTCGCTGTGCATTTTGTTTCGTTTCGTTTCATTTTGTTTCGTTTATTCCTTTCTTAGTTGCTTCATGCATTCTATACATGTGTGTGTGTCTGTGTTGGTATGTATTGGTTTTGCCGTTAAAAATATTTTGCTTTTATCATTTTGACTCTGCATGTTTGTCTATAACACACACACACACGTAATTTGTTTACATACGTATGTGTGTGTTTGTTTGTGTATTGGCGTTTAACTTTTGCGTCTTCTAGTTGCATTTGTCGCCATTGTCTTTGGTCCCCCCTTTGCTGCTACCTTTTGGGGGCATCTATCCACCGAACTTCAATCACTTTTGCTACTTGTAGATCTTTTTTTTTGTATTCTTTTTTTGCTTGCATTTTTATTGTATTTTTCTTTTGTTGCGCATACGCAAATTAGCAGACTGAATGGATAAATATTATAATTTAGGCGCCATTTTATGCTCTGTAGGGGGATATAAGGGATATATTGAGAAAGTATAAGAAATAAAATTTCCTTGTAGGAAGTTCAAAAGATATAAGAAAATTGATATCAAAGCTATCAGATAACAATCAGAAATCGTTTGAAACATATCCTTCTGCTTATCTGCTCATTGGACTGTCTAGGAACTGAACTACGAACTATGGAATTCCTTAAGTTGGCTCAGTGGTCTAGCAGCTTACTTGTATTCAGTTTCGATTTTAAAGTCTTTCAAGATTTCCAATTAAGAAAACAATTTAAAATTACCGCTAAAGGACGTTATTGAGTATATATTTCGGAACTAGTTCGCAAACTTCCTTTATTTAACACTTTTTAACGAATCATCTATAAAAAGCTAAAACAAGTTTCTCTAAAATACCAAACTCTAAATTTAGACCATTTTTAACTACTTTTTAATTAGAGCATGGAGTTAGCAAGGTGTAACAAAGTCTGGTATAAGTTTAGAAGGCACTTAACGCATAAAACTAGTTCACTGAACTTTCAAAAAACTCATGAACTGTAGCAACTATTCAAAAAAACAAATAATAAACTAGTTAATAAATATAATTAACTATTTTTATTTGGCGTTACATACTGACATTTATGAGGCATTTTATTAGCTACGGAAACTCTCGTAAATCTAACAAAATTGCCCAACTAATTGACACTCTCTGCTATTGATACTTTATATACCTATAATTTGGCAAATTTTACAAACTATTTAATAATATACAATTTATTTTGAGACGCCCCAATAAATACGCCCATAACTCTAGCTAAATTGTCTAACCTTTGGTTTCGATTTTATTTTGATTGACTTTAAATTAAAATAATTCTCAGAAATTTGTGTTTTCACAAATTGCTATCTATAAAAAAAAATATTATATTTCGTTTTTGTGCAGTTCAATGTGCATTTAATTAACAAATTTTGCAAGAGAGAAAATTTAAACAAATTGGCTTAGAGCAGAAAAACTGTCAATATGTCAATCATGTGTGCTTAATACATATTGTTATATTTATATATAGTATATACTATATAGTATATAGGTATACTCTATGTGTATGTGTATATAGTTGCTACACAAAGTGGCTATAAATGCAGGTCCAAAATTGCTTTTCAAAATTTCACAAATACCTTTAGAGATCTGTCAGCTTGAATAAATCATATAAAGCAGATGCCTCAATGAGAGGGTTGATCGAAAGGTTCAGGATGAGTTTTTGATTAGTTTTTATATTAGAAATATATTTATTGGAAAAAGTTAAGTTTGTATAATTTATTTGTTTTGTCGATATCGAAATCTAGAACAAAAATCAATGTATTAAGAAAAATTTTTGAAAATGTAAAGATGATAAAATTTGTTCACGCTTTTTTATTACAATAATTTGTAAACGAAATCGGTTTTCAAAAAAAATATTAAATGTTTTCTTTTTAATGATTTTAGCAGATGTAGCAATTGATAAAGTTTTTATTTTATGGAACTTGTCAAAAGACGATGAAATAATGGGATTCTAAAATTTTTGAGTTTCAGTTTAGTTTTCAAAATTTTCGAAGATTTAGTTCCTACTATTTTTGTTTTAACTTATTGAAGTTCTCAAATTTAGACAAGTTCGATATTAACTGCATTTAATTTGCCAATTCTTGCCGAAAGTGATTATCTGAATATTATATCATCCAAAATGAGACCTATGAAAGATATGAATAGGTTTTTTGAATATATATATTTTATTAATTATTTTGTTAAACTTGAACTTTATGTGATTGCTACCATGCCACTTTTTTTTTTATTTATGTTCAATAATTTTCAAAAATAAATAAGATTAGTGAAATTTTTGATCCGTTAAAAGTTTTAAAAATTAATATTATTCAATTTCGAAATTCTAAACATTCTGAAGTGATTTTTATTGATCTATGCTGAATATAGGAATAATACAAAAAAATTAAGATAGATAATTCACTATTAAAAGTTTTAAAATATTCTGTTTTTTGACTTCGAAATGTTGAACAGAAAAATACCAATTTTATTTGTTGAAGCTTTCGATTCAATACTTCGAAAAAATAAAAATGGATCATTTAATTTTGTTGTCCATTCAACATGCAATTTTTATAGCTTTATTTCTGATTTTCAAATTTGACATTTCGAATAGTCGGAATTGGAATCGAAATTTGGAGTAGATTACTCGATACCGTGAGATTTTTGTTTGATTAATGTTGAATTCGATTGCTTCAATACTTTCAATAAATAATGATGGATAATTTATGTTATTCAATTTCGAAACTTTAAACTGTCAGAAAGAGAGGTATATTCGGAGCAGTTTTCGAGATAAAATGTTATTTTTATTATTATAGTTTAAAGTAGAATACGATTACTTACTACTACTTTAAAAAAATAAAGCTCCATATTTAAAAATGGCGGACGTAAAGTCGGACGCGGACGACTTTAGGATACCCTGTACCACTAGCTTGTAATAAAGTCCGATTTCTTCACAAAAAACCAAAAACAGAAGAATTTTTAAGCAAAAATTTTTTTTTTGACCGATCGTTCCTATGGGAGCTATATGATAAGGTCAACCGATTTCAATAAAATTTGACACAGTGCTTAAATACCTTAAAAAAGATATGAATGCCAAATTTATTTTAGTTTAGTTTTTACAAACAAACAAAACACATCGAATTTTGTATAAAAAACGTGTTTTTGGACCGATTGGTCCTATGGGAGCTATATGATCTAGTCAAACGATTTGGATTAAATTTAGTACAGTGCTTAGGAACTATAAAATACTCACGAGTGTCAAATTTGGTCCCAATATCTTAACAAACAAACGAAACACAACAAATTTTGTTAAAAAAACGATTTTTTGGAAGATCGGACCTATGGGAGCTATATGATATAGTCAACCGATTTTGTTCAAATTTGGCACATTGCTTAAGTGGTCTAAAAAATTTCCAAACGCCAAATCTGGTTACGATATCTTTATTAAAAAACGAAATATAGCGAATTATTCTTTAAAAAAGTTATTTTGGCCGATCGGTCCTATGGGAGCTGTATGATATAGTCAACCGATTTCGATCAAATTTGGTACAGTGATTGGGAACTATAAAAAACGAATACCAATTTTCGTTACGATATCTTCATAAACAAACGAATTATTCATCTAAAACGCTTTTTTTTTGTCGAGGTCGTCTTAAACACCCCCATGGGAGCTATATAATTTATCCCCGATATCAAAAAAATAAAATAAACTTGCCTCTTATGGAATAATATGGAATCTAATGTGAAAGTTTGGTATCTCTAGCTCTTACCATCTCTGAGATCTAGGCGTTCACACGGACAGACGGACGGACGGACAGACGGACATGGGTATATCGACTTCTCTATTCACCCTGATCATATTTTAGGTAACTTTGGGGTGTCTCCGACATCTCCTTCTATATGTTACATACATTTTCGGCTTGCACAAACTTAATATACCCTTGGTACCATACGGTACAGGGTATAAAAAATCTTCAATCTCGACATCTTAACTATTCGGAATCCGAAACTATATGGACAAGATTAGTATTAGAGAATTTTTTATGATTAAAGAAGTATAAATATACTAATACTTTTGTATAACAATAATACAAGATCTTAAAATTTGTTTTCTATTAAAAAATGGGGAAAATTTCTGATTCGCAGTTTTGACATTTAAATATTTTGTTAAGAAATTTTAACCATTCTGAGTCGATATTGAGATTCAGAATCAATAGATAGCGAGAATAGCAATACCTTTCATTGTCATTAACTGTCAACTTTTATAGTTTTAATTTCGACGCTCGGAATCGAAATCGAAATGGCTAAGAGAAATTTCGCTTACCAAATTTTTTGAAATTTTTAAGCTAAACAACTTTTATAATTAAAATGGAGTGTAAATATCGTATTTCGAAAACATTAATTCCTATTTCAATTATATTCATCTAGATGAAGAATTGATTTAAAAAATTTATGTTTTTTGACGATTCAATCTGTCGAAATCGAATTCTTAATCCTGAACTGATCTCATTTTCCCATATCAATACCATTAGCTTTTGTGAATTTAAGCGAAATACCAATTCTGAAGTATTTTTATAGCGCACCAAATCCCATTGAAGTTATTTTAATTGCACGCACAAATGTCATTTCATAATTATGATGAATAAATCTTAAAGACATTTGCAACTACACAATCCACCCTCGCTTTGCTGCACACCTATATATCTACATCTGGAAACTGTGTCTCTTGTTAGCTTTTTTCACCGTCTTGTTTTTGTTTTTTCCTCTCTTGCAATTGTTTATGACAATTTCGTAAGTGATTTTTCCGCAGTCAAAGACATTTTTATGCTGCGTGTGAAAACTGCGTCTGACTTTTTCCTAAGTTTCACTGAGGTTTTCTTTTCGCTGCACACGACGTATGAATAAGTATACATATGCTTAAGTATGGCATATGTATGTACATAGTATATATATATATATATATATATATGTATATAATTATCTCGTGTTGTTGGTCCAACAACTTCCACAGTCGGTGGCACCTCCGCCCGCCCCCCCTGGCACGCGTTGTTATCACTCAACTTAAGAAAACTGTCAGCATTCGTCACATTCGTGGCACTGGGTGAAAATGCCAATGAATTTTTCAATTTTAATTATACTTTTCTTCATTTGCAATTGAAAATTACACTTGCTCTTTACACATTATAATGTTGTTGTTATTGGGGTTTTATTATTATAGTGT
This sequence comes from Chymomyza amoena, assembly GCA_037043745.1. Lineage (NCBI taxonomy): Eukaryota > Metazoa > Arthropoda > Insecta > Diptera > Drosophilidae > Chymomyza > Chymomyza amoena. Next base: position 65,058 of record JBAMAX010002343.1, on the reverse strand, counting down.
TGATAAGCATTTCTTAGACGTATGCTCTATCGAGGTATGGCATACTTTGGGAAATTTATTGGAAAGTTTGTAGGAAGTAGTTGGAGAACTGGGAATGAATTCAATTAAATGGAGGAAGTAGAACAAAGATGGGGGGTAATGGAAAATAAGGTGACGTTTTTTTTTTTTGAATTTTTTGAAATTGCTCTGAACGAACCCTTAGTTTTTCGAGGTAGATTTAGTAAAATATGCAAATTTTAGGATACTAATTCTATTTTAATTATAAGTCGAATTTGAAGAAAGCCGATTTATAGAATTTGTGAAATTTATTGGAAAGTTTGTACATAGCAGTTGAAGAACTTGGAAGTTTGTCAATAGAACAAAAATGTGGGTGTAATGGAAAATAAAGGTGACGCAGGTTTTTTGTTATTTTGTGAATTTTTTAAAGATTTTTAACCACCCCTTAGATTTTTTTTTGTACATTTAGCAAATATGCGGAACTTAAGACACTAATTCTATTTTTTATATGGGTCTAATTTGAAGGAAGACGATTTATACAATATACGATAATCAATATTTCTTTGAATGTTTAGCAAAGAAAATACAATAATATTTTTAAAAATTAAATAATATAAGAAAAAATACTCTCGAACTTTCCTATATTCGATTTGCACTTAATCCAAATTTCGGTTCACTTTATAGACATTCCTTTATATGGATATTTTTATATCGATGTATCGAATTTAAAAAATATCAAAAACATCGATGTATCCCAGCATCGTTCCGTTTTATAGAAAATTCTTTATACGGCAAATTTCATATATATCAAATCGTTTGATAATTTTATCAGAAACCAAATATATGTACCTAGACTAACATTTTTTTGATGACGAACTCCTTGTCAGCAAAAAAAAATATTTCAAAAACCTTTATTCGTCAATATAAAATTTGACTCATTATAAAAATTTGAATTAAAATATAAAATTAGCACAACCCGTATTTAAGCCCTTTATAAAATAGTGTTTATTTCTTGATTATGCTAAAAGAGTTTACCGATAAGACTAATTATAGCCTTATCGTGTTACTTTCTTAGAATGTTCCAGATGAAGTCAAAGTATAATAAATAATAAAATTAATGGGTTATCGCTTTCTTTTATTATAAATAGGACTCCAAGCTGGAAAAGAGTTACCGAGTTAAATGGAAACAAAGTAGCTTGGTGGTGTTCAAATCACCTTCACGGACTTCTTGAGAATAAAATCGTTGGATGTAATCGTTAATCAGCTAGCTCAAGATCTACCAAAAAAAGCTCAAGATCTACCAAAAAAACCTAATTTTTAACAACACTGATTTTTTGAAAGTTTTATATTGTAAACAATTCAATATAATCGTTAATCATAGCCACACTCATTTATTAAAAGATTTATTTATATTATTTATCATTTTACTCAAGATCCTCAAAAAACAATTTTTACAACACTGATATTTTACTGTAAAATTCAATGTAAATATCTAGCTCAAGATCTGCCAAAAAATATATTTTTTTAAAACACTGATTTGATCTGAAGGATTTATATTGTAAAAAATGCAATGTAATCGGTAATCATCTAACTCAAGATCTATAAAAAATAGTTTTTTTTTGTTAAATTCCAAATAAAGCTATAATCAAAATAATTTTTAAAAAAATATTTTAAAAATTGCATCGAGGCTCAGGATATTGTTTTACAATTGATTTATTTTTTATTTTTTTTATTATGTGCAGGAGGTGTTTTTTTTCCTACTTCTGACGACTCAGCGAGTTATCGATAGATATAGTCATAATTCGCTGGCAATCATTTTTAATTAGACTGAACTTTGAAATATTTTAAAATTATTTTTACGATTTTAGTGATTTATTATACTTAATAAAGGAATTGTACTACAGGAAGCCACAATACCTAATATCCCTAGAACTTTTTTTTTACCTACTTCCGATGACTTAGCGAGTTATTGATGGGTAAAGTCATAAATCGCTGGCGAATAGAGATTTTATAAATTTTTTTAACTTTGCAGTATTTTTATACAATTCTTTTTAAACCTATTTTTATGATTTTAATACATGATAAAGGAATTTGTGCTAGAGGCAATTAGACTTGATATTTCCCTCTTTATGCCTACTTTACATGACTCAGTGAATTATCGATAGGTAAAAATTCTATAAAAAATTTCTTAGCATTGAAATATTTTTATAAATTATTTTTTAAATCTATTTCTATGATTTAAATGATTTTTGTATACTTGAAAAGAGATATTGAGGTTTCAGATTTTGTTGCCTACTTCTAATGACTTAGCGAGTTATCGATAGTTACAGTCCTAACTCGCTGGCAAGTAGAGATTCTATAAAGTTTTTTAGCTTTGAAATATTTTTATAAAATATTTTTTTATTTCTATGATTTAAATGATTTAAATTTATTATATACTTGATTAAGGAATAGCGTTATATGTATTGAGCCTTAATATATCCCTCAGATATTTTTTTGCCTACTTTATATGACACTGCGAGCTAACTGCGTCCTAACTCTATAGAGAATAGAGATATTGTAAAAATTTCTTTAAGTAGTTCTTTGAGCTTTAAAATGATTTTATAAATAACGTTTTATAAATATTTATGATGCGTTATATATTAACTTCCTAAATTTGATTTTGGTTTTTTTTTTTCGATTATCTATCGAGATATTATTAACTTAATATCTGTGACTTATTTTTGTGAATTAACTGTCAGTGTTGAATATAATTTTTTTTTTTTATATTTAAGAAATGTTATAATAGATTTAAAACGAAAACATGTTCTCCGCTCTTAGTAAAAATAATATCTATGAGAATGTTCCAAAAGTTTGGTTGTTGAGCAGAATGAGGTATGGAAGAAAATTGGTCAAATCGTATATTTTTTTTTTAAATTTATTTCTTCGATTTAGTTGATTTTTGTATTGGGAAGGTATTAATGAGTGATAATAAGGCTCGAACATTTTTTTTGACTACTTCCGATGACTTAGAGACTTATCGATAGGTGAAGATATAACTTGCTAGAAAAGAGCTATCATATTAATTATTGAGACTTTTAACTTTGAAATATTTAGAAAAGTAATTTTTAAACCCATTTTCACTACTTTTAAAACAATTTTGCTAGAGATATTGAGACGAAATAAACCCCTCGATCATTTATTTAATGGCTTCTATCGATAGGCAAAGTCCTAACTCGCTAGGGAATTTTTTATTTTATTAGGACTTTGATTTTTAAAAAAAATTGTTAAATACTTTTTTTTAAGTATTTGAGGTGTATGTATATATGATGTATATTTACCTCCTAAATTCGATTTAACATTTTTTCCGATGACTTATCGAGTATTATACGATTGAATTGTTGAATATTTTTATTTGTTTTTTATATTTTCAAAATATTAGATTTAAACCCGAATCATCTTCAACAGTCTTTGAGAAAGACAAGAAAATTAAAATTCGGTCATTCGTTTGATAGTTGAAATTATGATAGTTTTTTGGTGGTTCCATTATATTTCTTAGAAGCAGTTCTATTTATTTCGAAAATAGAGTATCATATGTAATATCGTTATTAATTTACTTTCGGATATATTATGTAAATTTTCCGAAATAATAATTTAAAAATATTAGACTTTAAACTAAATCATCTTCATCAGTCTTTGGGAGAGACAAGAATTTCAAAATTTGGTCATTCGTACGATAGTTTAAATTATGTTAATTTTTATAAGGTTGCATTATGCTTCTTAGAACCAGATCAATTTGCTCCGAAAATAGAGTATAAAATGAAATATCGCTATTAATTCCTTTACGGATATTTTATGTAAATTTTCCGAAGTGAGTATTTTGTGAATTTCCAAAAATGAATTTGATTTATTTTCCCGTCCATGGGTTTCCATGAAAAGCCTGCTGGACGCAATTTTGTGAATAGTAAAATGCATTTGCATTTAAAATGATAAATTAAAACAAAGAATTAAATGATATATAATAAATATAATATAATAAATGATATATTAAGTTTTGAAAATATAGATTACTACGAATTTGTGCAAGCTATTTGAATAAGTAAAATATTTGGACTAAAAATTTAAAGCACCCAAAGCTGGGTCACATAAAATAGAAATTCGGGTGAAAACTCAAATTTTTACACCATTCTGTACCTTTTTCGCAGCTTAGAACAGATTGATGCCTGCTTCCTACCTCTTATAAAACGACTCCGTCATTTTCAAAGGCCCCAAAATTCCTTCCGGTATTTTTTAAAGTGCATCCAAAACTTTGGTTTGCACTTTATTTCGACTTCGAAGTGCACTCGAATGCATTTGACACTTAAATTTTTTAATATTTGCCACGCTAATTTGCTCACCAAACTGAGTGAGTGTGTGTGTGTGAGTGTATCTGTGTGCCTCTGTGTGTGTGTGTGGGTTATGGTATATTTTCCTGTTAAATAAAATGATGTAATTGTGTGTACTTTGTTTTGTTGTGCCGCGTACTCCGTCCGAGGCGTCTCCAAAGACGACGTCGGCGGTGGCGACTCCCCTCCGACTCCGAATCTGACGTTAAGGCAAAATCAACTTGAAATGCTGTTTGACCCAGTTTGGATTGCACTGCTAAATGCAATGTAGACCTGGTCCAATCTTTTTCATTTTTTCGTTTTGTTTTTGTCGCTTGACTTTGGCCAAAAGCAAAGCTAACAACTTTCAAATGCCGGCAAAATGTTGCAGCATGCCATGTAATAAATTCAATTTTATATTGTTCGCGCTTTCTCGTGACAAATTTTTTTATACATATATTTTTTTTTATTTTTGTTTTTGTACATCTTCAGCGATTTTTTTTTTCGCAAGTTTTAACAATTTCTGCAGAGCTTATAAAGTTTTTAAAGTTGTGGAAGTTTCCTGATAGTTCGCGCTCTGTGTGAGTTTTTTATGAGAGAAAGTGCAAAGTCATTAAGGCTGCGAATTGTGGTTCTAAAAAGATGACGTTGGCTAAATGGAGGGAAGTAGAGAGATAGATGGGGAGAGGGGCGACAATTAACAATCAAATGTATGTCAATTAATACGCTTGCTAAATTATAGAAGAAATAAGTAAATTAATTAACCACAAGGCCTGCTTAGACTATAATTTTAAAGCAGCACACTTTCTGTAGGCCTTACTCTAAGTAACTAACAACAGTCAATACTCGGTTTGTGCGACAAACACTAACACACACACACAAACATATGTCTACAATCTTGAGTGGCAATCAATGCAACTAGGAAGCATAATTCCCACAACTAATTACCACACAATGACGTGAAAGTTCGAAAACGATAAAAAAAAAATGTTTGTCATATATGGACATAACGAAGTTTGAATACCCTTTAGAAGCTCTTATGACCAAAATTTGTCCGATTCGTGATTAAAATCTCTTTGAGCCAATTTTCAACTAAATTGCACGTGATGCTGAGTTAATAATGGTTAGCATCATCATCTCTAGACCTAAAATCTCAAAAAATCTAGCATAAGTTTAAAAATGTGCAACGATTATTGAATCCCAGTCTTTTGGTGGATCCAGATTTGAAGATCTCAGCACCATTTGAAGCGATGGTTTTGGCTTTCGATTTTCTAAATTTGCAAAAAAATAATTATTTTTGGTTTAAAGAAAATTTGCCGTGGAAATGAATTCGAAATTTTTAATTTCTCCATTTCATTTCCATTTCATTTCTAGCTCTATTTAAACCGATGCTTTTGGCTTTCTAAACTTATAAATTTATTCGATTTTTGTAAATTTGCCAAAAAAGTTATTTTTAGTTTAAAGAAAATTCGTCCTGGAAATGTATTCGAAATTTTTAATTTCGACAATTTTTATGGAATTTATTTTTTCGATTCCACTTAAAAAATGTTTTTTTTTTTTAATTTGTGCCGTAAATCTCTCACTTTAAAAATTTGTTGTTTAATTTTTGATTATCTTTTTTCCAACAATTTTTAATAAACTTAACTTTTAATTTTAAATTTTTGTCTTCGTATACTTCATAAAATGTTTTTTATGATTTTATGACTTAAATCTTTCACTTTAAAAATTTTTGTTTAATTTTTGAATTGCTTATTTCCAAAAACATTCAATAAATTTTTTTTTTAAAACATAATCATTTTAATTTATACTTAAACTCTATATTTTTATTTTCGAATATTGTACTTTTTATTTATTTGATTAGATAGATATGATTTTTTATGTCACTTTTTATGCTATTGGTTCTATTTTCAAAATAACTTACAATATTAAGAAATATTTTTTTTTTTGATTTCAAGCTAAAATATATAAAATTTGTTGATTTTTTTAATTATATCCTCGTTTTGTAAAGCCTACTAAATGTAATTTTAGTATATTTTCCATTTTACATAATTTTAAGACTCATTTTATATATGATCTAAGATGTGGTTTTTAAGCCCTCAATTGTAAATTTTTTTTATATTTTAAGAATACTTAAAGAGCTACGGGTAAAAACAATTAACATTAACAAAATATTTTCTAGTTTTAAAATACAATTTTTTTAAAAGATTTTCTTTCCAATTAAGAAAAAAATAATTTTTAAGCAGTTTTCGTGATTTTATAAGACTTTTTTAGTTACGTAACAGATTTGGGCAAATCCTTAATTTAAAAATTTTCGAAAGCTAAAGTATAGTTTAGTTTGTTAAAGAAGGTCGAAAAAAAAATGCTTTTTTGCATAAATGAAGAATTAATTTAAGGTTTCAGGAACTTCCGATATTTAACCAATGTTTTCAATAGGGAAGTTTTTACAGTCATTACTGATTATTCGATACCGATATTTGGCTTTGGGATATATCATCGATTTGGTACCAATAAATGATTTCAGTCACAAAAATTTATTATATGTATTCCTAAAAAATTGTTGAAATATCTAAACGTGTTAAATAGGTAAAAATTTACTGCATTTGCTACATAGTACAAGAAATTGTCATACCCAACTACTATTTCATAGGAAAATGACGAAGATCATATTATTTCCTTATATTATTTTTGAATAGACATATTTTAGTTGCATTGCTTCGACTAAGAAAAATGTATAATCCTTTCGTTGCATCTTTACGCCTACCAATTCGCTTATACCCCTCCACCGAAAGCGTATTTATCACAGCTAAGCTGGCAAAAAGAAGAAAGCGCTTTCTGGTTAATTTATAACGCGTGAAAAGTCACTTTTTTTTGCTTTTTGCTTTTTGCAAAAGCCACACAACAATAAAATTAACTTCATCTTAGTTTTGAATCTCTTTTCTGCATTAATTGTTGCTGTTTTTGTTGTTTGTTGTAGTTGTTGTTGCTGTTGTCGTTGTAAATAAATTGCAACTTAACCGCCAAGGAGGCGTATGCGTGATATTTTTGCAACTTCCGCGCCACTTGTTGCTGTTGATGCCAATAACAACTGCAACAGCAACAACAACTACAACAAATATACCAATCGAGGGGCAATCGACGAGCCAAGTGCCACTTGACTGTTTGTTGTCTGTGGTCGTTGTTGTTTGTTGCATGTTGGTATTGTTGTTGCCATTGTTGTTGTTGCTATTGTTGTTGCTATTGTTGTCGGCCAGCTGACTCAAGTGCCCATGCCAAATGATTTTGACCCCACTTTTCAATTACACATACACTCACAACAGTGACGTAGTTGGCGATTTTGTAATGGGGGGCGGATGAATATGATTAATAAGGTAAACTAATTGTTTTATTTATATTTTTGCAGGGTTTTTTTAAATTACTATAATATTTTAAAATTTATTTTAAAGGTATTTTTTATTATATAAGTATAAAAAAAGTTATGAATAATAATAATTTCTACTTGCAAAATTTTTTTTTTAATTAAATAAGTACCAATAAAAAATAATCACATTTTTTAACAAATAACTAGTGCCAAAAATCTGACTATAATATTTTAAAATTTATTATAAACATATTATTGATTAAAGTCTATAAAATAAAAGTTTAAATTTATAGAAATTTCTACTGCCAAAAATTGAGTTTTTACGATTAATAATAAATTTTTCTTTTTTATAACCTTGAAAGTAGTGAATGTTCGGACTGCTGGAAACTATGATTATCAGATTTGAACCAAAGCATAAAACTAACTTTTACAATTAACTCTACATACAAATAAATTTGTTTTAAACTTTTACCTCGATCAGCTTTACATTTTTTTATAAAATTTTAAGGTTTGATATGTCTCAAATCGGCATATTTATCGATTTTAAATAATAAATTCAACTGAGGTCTCCAATAATAACTCAATTTTCATATTAACTTAACGTGCAAAATATTATTTTAAAATTTTTACATCGGTTAGCTTTTAATATTTTAACAAAATTTTAAGTTTGAAATGTTATAGAATTTAAATAATTAATTAATTTAGGTCTTCAAAAACAACTACCCTTTAATTAACTTGACGTACAAAATACTTTTTTCAATTTTTACCTCGATCAGCTTTCAAAATTTTAACAAAATTTAAGGTTTTTATATGTTGTATATTGAAATTTTTTTTCTATTTTAAATAACTTATAGCTTATAGGAACCTTATTCTTAGCTTCGATATATTATAAATCCTAATGCTTCCTATTGTAAAAACTATAATAATTTTTCGAATAATATATTGTTTTAGAGATACGTTTCCGAACATTTGAAGAGCTTTGATTTAATTTTCTTTAAAATCCATAACTTAATTTTTAAATGGTATCTTTTTTGCTTTTTGAAGGGAAACTAAAAAATATTTTTTTAATTTTTTAATGAGTACATTTAAGATTAAATTCGTAATCATGAAATTCCATACATTTTAAATAAATTCTAAAATTAATAAAAATTATTATTATTTTCTAATTTATTATGAGAGTCAAAATCAAATAAATTTTTAATTAATAATTTTTAAAAATATTTTATTTAATCTGTCTTAAAAAGGGGAAAATCAAATAACTTGGTATTTAAAGTAATTAAAAAAATTTAATATTATATTACGAATTTGAGCTTAATGGAAATATGAGGGGATGAAAATGCTTAAACTGACAACTTTTCGGGCTGTTTCCTATAAGATTCAACTTTAAGACACATGAGATAAGTTGGAAAAATTAATTATGAGATTTCAAAAATATTCCTACTAGCGGCTGTAGATAGTTTTAGAACTTTGAAACCTTTCCAAATCTTCATATTTTATTTTATTATTAATTTTAAGTAAAAAAACATTTTTATTTCTTTCTTAAACACATTTTCCTGCCTCAAATTTAAAAAAAAATAATAATATTTAAATTGAAGTCGAATTTTTGTCAAATATTTCCCAGGGCAAAAGGAAAAGTCAACATTACTAGGATCAGAAAAAATGCATGCAATTTTTTTAAGATTTAATTTGGAATTTTTATATGATATACATTTTTATCAATTACATATTTGTAAATTTTCGAAATTAAAAGATTTTTTTTTTTTTAAGTTTAGGTTAATAGATAAATTGTGCAAAATATTTTATGCTACGTTTTTTCCTGTTTTAAAAATCACTTTTATGCTTTGAAGATTTAAAAAAAAATTAAGATTTGAATTAAAGTCGTATTTATGTCAAATATAGTATATTTTTATAAAATTTAGTAAATTTTTTACAGGCTTCATTTTTAGCTTTTTAATACTTAAATTATTAAAATTCGGTATCTTCTGTTTTCGCCAACTAAATGCTCCCCTTTACTAACGCCACTGCCCTCGTACAACATAAATGCATACATATACAATATGTGTGAAAAATTGCTTAGTTTGCCATAGATATAAACAATATTATATAATGCATATGAGCCAAGTGTTTGGCTTTCATTGTATGCAGGTGTGTGTGTTAGTATGTGTGAGTGTCTTGTGTGTTTGTTGTGCTATCCAAAGTTGGTCAACTCTGAAAGTTGTTTGGTTGAGTTCTGCTTGTCATTGCTTTCTATGGCCAACAGCAGCAGCTCTTGCTACACCTTTCCAATTCAATTCAATTTTTTTTTTCAAAATATATGGCAACACCCACACAGAAATATTTAGTAACTATATATATGTATATGTGTGTGCCTACAAAGTTAAGTTAGTGTTAGACTTGCCTTAGATTGCGGTTAAAAACTTGGCATAAATGATATAAATATTGTTTGATGTGCATGGCATAAATTATGCATGCAACATGTGGTACATATTTGTTGCAGTTTGTTGTTGTTGTTGTTATTGGTGTTGCCGTTGTGCTACTTTTGTTACGCCTAAAAATATCGGAGATTGCAAGAAGGGTATGTGGATTTTGGGCTTATAGATGTAACAGAGTTACTTTGGAGCTCCCAAGGAGCGGGAAGACTTTAAAGCGTTCTAACTTGGGAACAACTAGAGATAATTACATGATTTAAAATATAGTTTTATGTATTTTTTTAAGACTAAAATTGATTGATACATACCAAAAACCAAAAATGCCAAGGGTGTGGTTAAAAATGAAAATAACTGCGTTTTAGTAATTTTGGCAACCGCCTAAAATACGAACTTCTGGGAGTACCTTTCATTACAAATACAATTTTAAATTAAATTTTCAAAATTTTTTGCTTAGAAATTTTTGTGTACGATAAATGGGCTCAAGCCCCCACAGGGGGAGAAGGTCACCATTTTGGTTTTAGACTTTTTGGATGGTCCTTAACACATTAAGCAAGAGAAATTCCAGCATGATATTTTTTCCTGCTCAAAACCTATTTTTACTGTTTTATTAGTGCGATCTCTGTTAGAGCGAACCCTTCTTGTTTCATGCCCCAAGTAAAAGATATTTTTAATATCGGTTTTAATGCAAAAAATTTTGTCTAATGTAGATTTTATACAGAACCTCTTATGTACTATCCTTTGTTAGAGTAATCTCTTCTTATTTCTTGACCTCAGTAAATTACAGTTTTTAATGCAAATAATCGTTTTTGAAGCAACCAACTTTTTTCAATGAAGATTTTATTTGGAGCCCCTAGAGCGAGCTCGTTTTGCTTCTTGACCTCAGTAAAAGATTGTTTTTAATGCATATAATCGTTTAAAAGCAAATTATATTTTTCAAAGTAAATTTTAAAAAGAGCCCCTTTGTATTATACATTGTTAGAGCGATCTCTTCTTACTTTTTGTACTCAATAAAATATTATTTTTAATGGAATGAATCGTTTTTAAAGCTAACCATTTTATCTATCTTGATTTTATAAAGAACCCCTAAATATTAACTTTTGCTAAAGCGATTTTTCTTGTTTGTTGAACTCAGTTAAAGGATATTTTTAATGCAAATAATCGTTATTAAAGCAATCATTTTTTTCCAATGTAGATTTTATAAAGATACCTCTTTGATTTATCCTTTGTTAGAGCGATCTCTTCTTGTTACTTGACCTCAGTAAGAGACTGTTTTTAATGCAATTAATCGTTTTTAAAGCAAAATACTTTTTCCAATTTAGATTTTATACAGAATATCTGTGTATTCTGTTGGATCGATCTATTTTAGAGCGATCGCTTTGTTTTTCTTGATCTCAGTTAAAGTCTGTTTTGAATGCAAATAATCATTTTTTACAAACTTTTTTCCAACATATACTTCATACAGAATTCCTCTGTAGAACGATCTATGCTAGAGTGATCTTTTTTAGAGCGATCTCTTTTTGTTTTTTGACCTCAGTAAGACTGTTTTTAATGCAAATAATCGTTTTTAAAGCTAATCCTTTTTTTTCCAAACTAGATTTTATACAGAACCCCTATGCATTAATATTTTTTTGCTCTTCTTTTTTGAACGTATTTAAGGACTGTTTTTAGTGCAAATAATCATTTTTAAAGCAAAGATGTTTTTCTAATATAGATTCAATACTGAATCCCTATGTATTATTCTTTGTTAGATCTATCTCTTTTGGTTTCTTGCCCTCAGTGAAAGACTGTCTTTAATGCAAATATTCGTTTATAAAGCATCCATTTTGTTTTTTTTCAAAGTTTTTATATAGAACCCCTATGCATTAATATTCTTTAAAGCGATCTCTTCTTTTTGGAACTCAGTGAAAGACTGCCTTTAATGCAAATAATCGTTTTTAAGCAAAGAGTGGTGTTCAATGTCATTTCATACATCCATTTCTATATCCACTGATAGAGCGATCTATCTGATTTTTTTGATTACTTACGAAACTTCTTTATATAATTTATATAAATTTATATTTTTTTATATATATGCAAGTTGATGATTTTAATATAATTTTCTAAAAATTTGCATTCTATTCAAATTTTGTTTTTAAACGATTTGCTTTGACATATTTAACAGGCACAAATTAGAAGCAAAAAAAATTTAATTTGACTTGTATATATTCAAAAGAAAAAGTCAAGGCCTATTATAAATTGTATATATTCTTGGAAGTTGATCCTTGATGACACAAGTATTAAATAGCTATCCAAAAGTCAGCCATGGAGAGTCTACTACGTATTCAGATCGCATCTGGATTCTTAACAAGTGACACTGGTCATGCCGCACTTATATATTCTCTTCCTAACATATCGATCTGTTCTTGATCAGATCTTTTGATCATATGGTTCACGGATGGGTCCAAAACTGAACCGATCTGTTCTTGATCAGATCTTTTGATCATATGGTTCACGGATGGGTCCAAAACTGAACAGGGTGCAGGTGTTGGAGTCGTTGGACCCAACACAAGAATCTCTACCGCAATGGGCATCTGGCCCAGCGTCTTTCAAGCGGAGATTCATGTCATAGAGATCTACGGCCTTATTATCCTTTACAAGGGATCTAGGGGTGCAAGCATATGCATTTACATAGCCAAGCTGCTATTAGGGCATTATGATCCTGGGGCATCTCCCTCAGGATATTTAAAGATTGCCATAGTTACTTCCAAACCCTGTCCGCCCGGAACAGAGTCGTACTATGTTGGGTACCTGGACACTCTGGAGTGGATGGTAACACGATCGCTGACGATCTAGCACGACAGGGTGCCTCCACCCTGACTAAATCTCCTGCGCCATTCTGTGGTATTGGTTGGTCCACAACCAAAACCATGAAAAACAAATGAGCTGCAGGATAACATAGGAGATACTGGTTCTCCCTTCCGGGGCTTCGTCAAGCAAAAGTGCTTGTCAAACCTCTGGATGCGATCAAGATAAAAGGTCTTGGCAGAGTGGACTTAAAAATCCTGGTAGATACCATCTACAAAAAATTTTCCTTTCGGACTCTTCATAGTCTAGAAGACGATGAAACCAGAGCGGAAGCTTTAATTTATGGGTATGTTAAAAAACCCTCTTTGTGAGGAACCCTTAAGGGGTGGTAAAAAATGGCTTTCAATATGTTCTAAAAGATTTTAATTAAAAAAAATATCGTAAAGTGCACATAATGCTTTCGGGAATACTTTTATAGGGAATACTTTTTATATATAGATTTCTAGTAAATTAAGGCAAAACTGTCGAAAAATTCTGCTGCTTCTCTTAAGATTTGTAAGCTCTTAAGATCAATTGAAACTATCTTAGGCGAAACTGTGTTAAGGGCATCTCAAAGTCGACTTGTTGCAACAATTTGGCGCTTACTCGTTTGCTCGATTGCTGATTGTGGCAAGTCCACTCCACTCCAGTCTAGTCCACTCCACTCCACTTCGCTCCCAAACCAAATTAACAATCTATGCCACAACCTTGTGCATGGAACATTTGTCATGCCAAATTAAAAGTCAAATAAATAAAAAATGATCAACAAATAATAAAAAAAAAAACAAAAAAATAATACGAAAAAAAAATAAATAAAAAACACTTAAAAAGAAATGACCAAACTACTAAACACAAAAAAAAAGAACAAAAAAATTGACAAAAGAATTAGGTCAGTAACACACTAAATTAAAAAAAGAACAGACGCAAAAAACAAGCAAGATAGAGAGGAGCAGAGAAACAAAGGAAGAAGAGAGTGTAGAAAGAGGGGCAAAGAGACAAAGAGCAAGAACAAGTAGAAGGCAAAGCACGCAAAAAATAAAAAACCAATTGAGCATGGTCAAAAAAAAAAAATAAAAATAAAACAAACAAATATTTAAGCAATTTTTGTTTTTTTTTTTTTTGTGAGTCAAAGCAAATAAAAATTAATTAAAAATTATAATTTACAAAAAATAACTAAATGGCACATCAAAATAAATTGCACAAAACATTTAGTCACAAATTGGTCAACAAAAAAATCAAAGAAGTGACCTAAATTTTTTTTAGATAGAATTTTTTGGAAAGCCAAAAAACCAAAAACACACGACATCTATTTATATTTAAATTTGCTTTCATTTTAAAACTATTAGCTAAACATGCTTATACATATGTACATATATAAACTATGTATAATATTATTTATGTATAAATGTATGCGTTTATATGCTAAATATTAAATGTTAACAATGTAAGCGCCCAGGCGCCCCTACAGTCAATGAACTCTACGCTGGCGCAGGCCCTTTTAAGTGTATCCATATACTTATAGCTATAAGTGTGTACACACACGAATATATATTTATTTTTTTTTATATAAAACGACTTGTTTAATATCGGTCAATGTATTCAGAAACGAGATAAGAATTTCAAAAATTTTTCTTTTGATTGCGTGCTTGTATGCGAACTTTTTTTAATGTAAGTGTAAGTATCTGTGTGTGTGTGTGTCTGTATCTGTGTGATTATGTGCAATGCCAAACTTTCACGTAATTTTGCCTTGCCTTTTGTTCGAGTGTGTGTGTGTGTGTGTATTATATTATTTTTGCGTCTGTTTTGTAAAAAAAAATGTTTAAAGTCAATAACCTTTGCGTATTAAAGAAGTCACTCAGTCGGTCAGTCAGTCAGTCAAATGTTTTTTTTTTAACATTAGTGGCCTTAATCAACATAAAAATGGCATCATAGTTTGAGCTTTGTTTGTTGCTTCAGCCATTTGCTTTTTGCCATATTATTATTATTATTATATATTATATTTTATGTTTTATTACTTTGTTTTTTTTTTTTGTTTGGTTGTTAGTTAGTTGCGCATTAATTACGTAAATCATGCGCTGTTGTGGCGGATTTTTTAGTTTTTTTTAATAATATACCTGTATTTATTTTTTCGACACTTTCGCTAAAACTCGAATTGGAACACTAATGACGTCTATCAAATAGAAATTTAGTTTAATTTTTGCTCAAGACTTGGCGGCTACTTTCGAAATGCTTGGAAATATTTGAAATATTTTTGAAGTCGCCAGACTTTAATTTCAATCTTTTTCGCTCAAGATACTTTTTTAGCTACTTTCGAAATACTTGGAAATATTCGCAAAAAGATTTAAAATTTATATTTGAAGGAAATGCCTGAGGAGTAGCCAGACAATCTTTTTCGTTTAAGTTTCTTTTTTTTTTAGCTTTGAAATAGATTTTTTTTTTAAACTATCATAATGAGTTGCGAGAGTTTACTAAATACCCGAAAATGGATTTGGTTTAATCTTTGTTTAAAAGTTAGCTGCTTTTAAAATGATTAGAAATATTTGCAAAAAGTTGTGAAATATTGTTTAAGGAAGGAATTACGTTGGAAGTATCTAGTTTTTAAGCTATACTCTTTGGTTGACTAATAACAAACTGAGAAATCGGCCAAGATGATTTGTTGCTATAAAAATAAATTTTCCGATGCTAAATGAACATCTTAAAGGCAATATTGTTATAATTTTTGTTCAAGACTTGGCAATTTTCGAAATAGTTAGAAATATTTTCAAAAAAATTAGACACTTGTGAAGGAAATGCTTGAAGGCTTTAAACACAATCTTTTCGCTAAAGATACTTTGTTTTGGCTTCGAAATATAATTTTGGTTGATTTTTGCTCAAGAGTTTCCTACTTCCGAAATGATTGATAATATTTGCAAAAAGTTTATTTCTATTTTTTAAGGAATTACGTTGAGAATAACAAAATTTTAAATTTGTTTGAATAATATCAAAATGAAAATTCGTTCTAGATGCTTTCTTGCTATAAAAAAAGATAATTAAATATCTTAAAAGAGTTTTATTTCAATTTTTGCTCAACTCTTGGCTACTTTCCTTAGTGATTCGAAAATATTTTCAAAAAGATTTGATATACTTTTGAAGGAAATGCCTAAGGGCTTTAAACACAATCTTTTCGCTTAAGATACTTTGTTCAAAAAAATTAATGTTGATTTTTCGCTTAACATACTTTTTGGAAATGCTTGCAAAAGGTTTAAATACGAGGTGTATTCAAAAAGTAAGGCGAATTTTCAAATTTCGTGGGCAACGTATTTTCGATTATCGATTTTTTTGTTATGTTGGTACACTCTTCCGGAACATCTGTACCAAATTTCAAGTGAATGGCATATTTTGTTTGGTTGTGAGATATACTTTTTAGGAAATTTGAATGATAATAACCAGATTTTAAGGAGTCTTAGGTTGAATAATATCAAACTGAAAATTCGCTCCAGATGCTTTGTTGCTACGAAAATAAATTTTCGGATGCTTAATAAATATCTTAAAAGGGATTTATTTTAATTTTTACTCAATGTCTTGGCTACTATATCGTAATGATTGTTGAAATATTTTTCCAAGAAAGTGCTTTGAAATATGTTGTTAAAAACACTCTGTTGACGGAAGCTAAAAGTCACTCGATATGAATTTTGACTATGAAATTAAAATTCGATGACATGAAATCATAAGGAGTTCCGATAGATTCATAGACAATTTTAAAAAGAATTAAGTTTGGTTTTTGCTTAAGAATTGACTACTTTCCAAATGGTCGCAAATATTTGCTTTGGTTTTGGAATATTTGTGAAGAAAATATATTTATCGGTAACTATCTAAAGCTTAAAGAAGATCTTTAGTTCAGGCATAACAATCGGGATGTCACTCAAGATTTATTTTTGTTGTAAATCTGTATTTTACTAAACTTTAAAAATCATTTTCATCTGTAAGCGTTTTTAATACATTAACAGAAATGTTAAACTTTAAGAATACATTTCTTATATAACATTAACATCTAACAAGTTCGGTTTGACAAATATCAGCTGCCAAATAAAAAAAATATTTACCTAACATTTTTTCTGTTTTCATCCAATATTTTATTTACAGTCTGTCTTTTATTTGGCAATAAGCAAACTTACTAAATAATAGTAAAAAATAAAAATAAATATATGAGTATAATTTTTTTTTTTCTAAGATGTTTATTTATTTTAAAGTCTCTATTAATTAAAGACACCACCGTTTGGATTCGGCTATAAATTGTAGGTCCCTATTCTGTTTGAACAGTTATTAATAGAGATCCCCATGCGCCTCCCAGGGGTCAGTCAAGGAATTATATTTATTTATTTAAGAAATATAAAAGTAATAGTAAGTTTCTATTAAAGCTTACTATTGTGTTATTAACCTCAACGTATTGTTATGATTTTTCTTAAAAGTCATGCTCATTTGACGAATTAGTCGAACCAATACAGTTCTAAGCTGAACGAAGCATAATCTTCTATATATCTTAAAGATATAGTATCATATAGAGGCTATAATATTTTACAGAATATCTTTAAGTTTCCCTACAGACATAATCAAGCTTAATCAAACCAAGAATTCTATACATATCACAGCAATAGTATCAGAAAGAGGTGCTGATATTTTTCTGAGACTTCCCATATTAGGACTAAGACGAACCTGACAAAAAATTATTTATGTTTCAAAGTCCATGATATTATCAAGAGGTTGTAATATTTTTACTCTACATTTCAAGGTTCCTCAAAGCAGAACTAAGTCGAACCGAATGCAAAAAATTCTGAACAGCTTGAATCGATATCATAAAGGGAATTTTTATATATTTATGATACTAGGACTAAGTTGAACAAAAACAAAAATTTCGTAAGTCTGAATGATGCGAATATGGTGATCAACGCAATATATAGAATATGTTCATGTCAAACCAACCAAAAAACTCTGTATAGCTCAAAGCGAAGGCTATTGTCAGGTTGTTATATTTGTAATGCATAATGATATCTCAAGATTCTTATACGACGGGGGGATATTTTTGCTGCATATCTAATGACTCCCCATACTGGAACTAAATCGAACCAAAACAAAAACTTTGCATAACTTAATGCATTAGCAGTAAAAAGAGCTTGTAATATTTTTAGGTATATTTCAAGATACCACGATTAAGTCCAACCAATTCAAAAATTCTTTGAATTCCATAATTCGAGTTTTTAAATGTCAATCCCCCGATAGATTTAGGCGAGCATATGGACAGCCTGACTGACATCCAATAAATTTTTCTGATCGCAAAAAGATCAGAAGGTTCCCGGCATTTATTCATTAAATCCAAAATACAATATTATTCATCGATATCATTCCCTTCAAAGAATTCGCCGTCGATTTAAAAAATAAAAATAAAAAAACAGCTCCATTCTTTTTCAGAAAAACAGAGTTTCAGGTCGCACCTGCATAGTTCCTTTCTACCACAGCTCTATAAAATATAGAACCGCAAAATTAATTTTTAGCTAGACAAAAATGTTCACCTTTGTTTACCCGTTTTCGAGTTTAATAAAAATAGTCTTTTAAAAAATATTTAATTTAAATTATCATATTTTTGGTGAACCTAAAAATTTCTTAGAACCCATATATTATGTGTGCTGCACTAAAACACATTTTACCCGCTTTTCTAAGCCAATTATTTTTCAGCCTGCCCTCGTACTAAGCTGTGGGACCTATGTACCCCATAACTGTCATGTAACTGTTCGTTCTGCTCAGTGCCTACGTGATCTTTGGCACATGTAAGTTCCGAGACACCCAAAATAAAAATAAAAGAAGGCTTAAAAAACCAAGCCAAGAAAATTTTATGTCGCTTGAAAGACAAAACCATCAGCCCGTTTTCAAATTAAAAGAAAGTAAACTTGGAAGGTACAAGAAAATAAAAATATAAAATAAATATATACTATATAGTAGTATAGGTATAAACATAGTTAGGAGTGTTACTCTGCATATGTGTGTGTGTGTGGTTTATATATATATAGGTATATTGGCCAAGAAATGCGGCAACAGAGAGAGAAATGCCATGCGATATTTTATTGACAGTTTCTCCTTTTGCATTTTGAATTTTTTTTTTTTTTTGTATAGCTCAATGACCTCTCAGGCCTTCTTCTTCTTTTTGTATTATTTTCTTCAAGTGTAGTTGATGATGATGATGAGGTTGTTGTTATTGTTGTTATTATAAAACCAGGTCAAACTGCAGATTTTGCGGTTAGTTAACATGGAATGTGCGCTATATGGAGTATAAGTATAGGCGCCATTTATTTATGAGCGCTTATCTGAGACTGAGAGCATAACTGATAAGCCAGTTAAGTATAAAGATAACTTTTGGGAGTGCTAAGTGAAGACGACAATTTATGTTGGCTTTTAAGGAATGTTTATGCGAGATAGCACCTACATTAAGAGAGATCTTCTTGAAGTGTGTTGGAAGAATCTGGTTGTTGGTTAAAATGTAATAAAAATTTCCCTGACTGAGTATTTTGGTAGTTGCCCCTAGTTTGCCCCATGTTCCACGGGGATCTCTATAAATAAGTATTCGAAGAGAATTGGGACCTAAGCCTATAGCCGAGTTTCAACGCCGGTGTCATGAGTTAATAAACATCTTCTTGGACCAATAGGTGTGTCTAATATATACTCTGTTTTAAGAAGTAGACAAATTATGAAATTTTTGTCTAGAAGAAAATAAATTTTTCAAATTCACCCATAACCGTGTAAAGAATGAAACCCTTTTTAAAAAAATATTGATGGGAAATTTGTTAATGGAGACAATATCGATTTTGATAAATAATCATTTATTTTTGATTTTCTGAATGAATTCCGGTAACTTTTTGATCAAGGTGTTAAGCAGTTTTATTTCTAAGTATCAATATCATCGGTATGAAGGATCTAAAATTTTCTTATGCCCATTGGTTTTTAAAAAGAATCTTTTTTTTTCGAATCTAATTTTGTAAGTTGAGCAAATGATAATAGTTATAAGAAGCTGAATATGGATTAGTTATGTAATTTTACTGCCCTACTTCGTTGTAATCTATATATACTTCGTTATAATCTATATAAATTCCCGTGTCCTTCATCTTAGTCTTTTTCTGATGAATAAAGCTTTGCGGCAACTTAAATGATGAAGTAACCAAAAGTTTTTTCGTCTGATAGGCATAGCTTACAGGAAAGGAATTTTTTCTTTGTCTTGGGATAATTTCAGATCAAGAACATACATTTCATAAGATAAAGAAGTGATCGACGAAAGTAGACGATCTAGTAACTGAGCAAGTAAGGGATGAAAAAGTACTTGAAATATTAAAAATACTTAATGGTCATTAATATTGTTTATATGGTTCAAGTACTCATATAGTGGATCACGATATACCTATTCTACGGAATTGCTGCAACTTTTATCTCTGAATAATGTTATTGAAACGTGCTTCGGAATATGAAAAATACAACCCTAACCATTTTATTCGGATTCGATTTTTCATGATATAAAAATTAAATTAAAAATTTAAAAAACCCCCGAACTTAAGTAATTTTCATTTAAAAAGTAAAAAATAATAAAAGAAACTTAATGTTAAAGTACCTAAGAATCTATTAATAATTCTAAAAAAAATACGTCGCGTTGGGGGACACGCGAGGGCAGACGTCGTTGACGGTCGTATCTTACATGCAAGTTTTTTGAAGTAATTCTATGAAAGTTTTTGAAGTATTTTCTTAATTTTGTTTTTAAGTTAATCTTTGTTGCTTAATTAGACTATTTGTATTTAAATTGTTAGTTTAGGAGCGGTCCCCCAACGCGACGTATTTTTTTTAGAATTATTAATAGATTCTTAGGTACTTTAACATTAAGTTTCTTTTATTATTTTTTACTTTTTAAATGAAAATTACTTAAGTTCGGGGTTTTTTAAATTTTTAATTTAATTTTTTATTTCATCCTTTTTATAGGTAGGTTAGGTTAAGTTAGACTTTAGTATATTATAATAAACTTACTATAATTTAGATTCTTGTTAAGGTATAGATTACATTTAAGGTCAAGCTCGTTTGCTTTTTTTTACGCATTCTCCCCAC
The DNA here is from genome assembly GCA_037043745.1 of Chymomyza amoena. Classification (NCBI taxonomy): domain Eukaryota; kingdom Metazoa; phylum Arthropoda; class Insecta; order Diptera; family Drosophilidae; genus Chymomyza; species Chymomyza amoena. The sequence goes on along the minus strand of JBAMAX010002343.1, from coordinate 43,996 downwards.
TTTCACTCCCCACAACTTTTAAACGGCTCAACCGATTTTCATCAAACATGTCTAGGAAACCTTGCACATAAGTCACCTTTAATACAAAAAAAACTAAATTGAAATCACTGCATGCGTTCGGGAGCTACGATGCCATAGACAGACAAACAAACAGACAAACAGACAGACACGTCAAACTAAATTGAAATCACTGCATGCGTTCGGGAGTTATGATGCCACAGACAGACAGACAGACAGACAGACAGATAGACAGACAGACAGACAGACAGACAGACAGACAGACAGACAGACAGACAGACGGACAAATTTTAAGCCAATCGGACAAAGTTGATGTTTTTAACTTCAAATGGCCATAACTAAACGAAAACGAGAAGAGATAGAGCAAAAATAACCTCAGATTCGAATCAGTGACGTCGTCAGTTACAATAGGACCAAATTTTAAGCCAATCGGACAAAGTTTATGTTTTTCTCCCCACTTTCACTCCCCACAACTTTTAAACGGCTCAACCGATTTTCATCAAATATGTCTAACAACACTCGCACATAAGTCACCTTTAATACAAAAAAAACTAAATTGAAATCACTGCATGCGTTCGGGAGCTACGATGCCATAGACAGACAGACAAACAAACAGACAGACAGACACGTCAAACTTATAACACCCCTCTTTTTGCGTCGGGGGTTAAAAATACAAATTATTTTTCTCGTTAAAAAAGGAAATTTATTTTGTATAAATTCGTTAATTTCGCTTGTTTTGATAATTATATATGGAACCTTAAATGATTAAGACCGTAAAATATTTTTTTGGGCATTGCGAAAAAGAGATCAAACAATGTTATTCAAACGTGTTTGTTTGCATACTCCGAAAATCGAATTTTTTTCTGGATAAAAAGTAAAGTTTCTTTCGGATATATTCGAAAATTTGCCTTATTTTGATAAATTCGTAAATTTCTCTCTTTTTATAAAATCGTACATATCCCTTTTCAATGAATTCGTAAATTTTCTTATTTTTGATAAATTTGTAAATTGCCATTTTTTCTTGATAAAATGCTTTCTTTTTGGTACATATTTTTTTCTTTTGGATAAATTTCCTCTTTTTGATAAATTCGTAAAATTCCCTATTATTGTTAATTTTTAAATTTCCCTCTTTTACTAAATGTGCAAATTCACCTTTTTTTAAATTAGTAAATTTTGCTCTTTTTGAAACATTAGCAAATTTCCCTGTTTTGACAAATTTGTAAATTTAGCTTTGATAAATTTCCCTGCTTTTTTTCTTTCTTAATATTTAATATTACTTTAGCAAGAACAATTATTAAAATTAAATGCGTAAAACTAATTTTTGTTATAAGGTAAATTTTATTTGTGTAACCCGGGAGCTTACCACACTTTAAATTATTTCAAATAATAAGAATTATTTCCTATAACCTTTGCTTGTTTTGGTGTAATTGGGAGCACCAAACATTTGTGTTCAAAACGAATCCGATTTAATCAGTTAATTCACAGCTGATCAAAAATACTTTGTATTGTCAATTATGTTAACTTTTGTGAAATTTTTTATCAAAAATAGTATAAAAAAAATATTTTTGTGATTTAACGATCGCAACTATGACTCGGGAATGTATTCTACATTTTTAGAGCAATGCATAATATTTCATAGGACCTAAATTCTATATTTCTTGATTATGACTCTTTTAGTCTCGGAAATGCAAAAATCGTTATTTTAAGAGTTATTACCATGTTGATAACAAATATTGGCCAATTACCTATAAGCCATGTTATTTGATATCTGAATCGAATTCCTAGCAAGACCTCAATAGAACTGAATTGTAATTGGGCCAAGATATGTCTTACCTTAAATTAATAATTAAGATTTTTGGCACCATGGTAATGAATTGTCGTTCGTTGGGCAAGTGCGTTCTAAATGAGCAAACTATGTACTTACCATACTATTATATACATATTTGTATATAAACTATACTGCATGCTTATATAGAGAGTTGCATGCATATCAAACCCGGACATTATTATTGTTGTTGCTGTTGTTGTTGTTGTACTCAGTATCTGCTCCTAGGCAGACAGAGGCGGTACTTGCAATGCGTATTTAACAGATACTTTGCATGCATGCACTGATTCACTGTGCCGTATGTGTGTGAGTGTGTATCTGTGTGTGCGTAAGTTTGTAGTGTGCGTGAGCTTTGTTTGACGTTGTCGCTGTGACTGCATTGACCCCCACTTGGGGCCTGACGTTGTTGCAGATACATTTACAAACACACATACGCACGCACTCACAGATACTCTCTCACACACAGCTACACGCACTTGCGGTTCATTGCACTCTTTATTTACTTTGGCTTCATGTCGATAATTTACAATTTGTTTAATTTAGTTAGCTGTGCACTTTATTATTATGATTATTATTGTTGTTTTGTTTTTATATTTGTTATTTTTTGGTAAAAGAAAATTTGAGTACTGCCTGCAGTTGAAGCTGTATCTAAAGGATTTTTTTCCGTAATTGGTCGGAAATTTTAACAAGTTTGAAATTGTTTTTTTTTTCTATTCAAAATAATACAATACCAAAATGAAATGTTGCCAAAAACATAAAGAAGATACTTTTGCTTTGGCTGCACTGAATCTGTATCTTTTTGTTTATTGACTTGAATGCAATGTGTTTTGTTTTTATGCATAATTGGGTGAAAAAAAGTTTTTTTCGAAGCTTTGATACACTTTATGGGGGGAAGGATATAGATGGTTTCATGAGCAGTTGGCAACATATTGAGAAAAATACTGATTAGATGTTTTAGTGCTATACATACTTGTATCTTTAGGTTTTTCCGGTCGACCCCTGGGACAGTCACACATACATAGACTAGATAGTTCTTAGTGGTTACTTGTATCTATGATACTAAGACATTTTTTAGTCCTTTTAACCGGCTAGTACTAGCTTATAAGCTGTAAACAGATACAAAATATTAACTTTTTTAATTGTGAACCTAGAAGGTTTACTCTATGACATTAAAATATTAAAATGCTTACCGATTATATCCTTTTAGGGATGTAGTTCATATGAACTAGATCTTTTTTGAAATGTGATCGCTTAACCAAGAAAAAAAATTAAGAATAAACATAAAAGTCGTATAATCTATTTAATTTTAAAGGCCTGACAATCTTGTTGGTACCTTTTGAGATTAAAATTTTATTGCTGTTTGACAATAAATTTTTCACAAAATAAAAGTAAACTAGAGATATAGTAAGAAAATAGGGTAAGTCTTGAGAAGAAAGTTGCTTTCGTTTATCTTGGTTGCACTTAACATTTAAGGAAAAATGGAATTATTTAAAATTTTATACAAAAATATATAATTTAATAATTATGCAATGAAAATAAAAAGGAAAGTTATGAGAGCATTTAAAACAGAACTTCTTGGGACTTCAGAGTATATATAATAATAAAAAATTGTATACAGAAAATTAAATATTTTACATAAAAAGGCTTTACATAAAAAAAAAAACAAGATTATATTTAATAAAAAAAAACCCAACCTTTGTTTAATAATCTACGTAAAATATTTGGGTATAAAAAATGATGCAAAAAATATTCAAGTAATTAAAAAAAATAAATAAAAATATTAAAAATAATTATCTATAATAGATAAATTTATATTATGTAAAAAATATTAAAAGCCAGACATTGTATTTTTAATAATAAATTTTATATAAAAAATTACGTGATATTGTACACAAAAAATATTAAATGAAAAAAAATCTAATTCTAATAATTAATGAAAAATATTTGCTTATTAAAAATTATGCGAAAAAAAATTATATTAAAAAAAAAAATACAAAACTTAACAAATATTATTTATAAACCATAAATTTTATATTATATAAAATAAACCAAACAGGCATTCTATTGTACCTTCAGAGTACTATATTAATTAAAATTTTATTACACTGTCCAACAGTGATTTAGAACTTTTCAAGTGACCTAGTGTACGTTGTAGGTCTTGATGAGTAGATCACGATAGTGTGTTTCAAAATTGTCTAACACCCCCAAAATCGCAAGTTATCGCTTAAAAACCGTTTTTCGGGTACTGCGATCACTCCCACTATCACAACGTCGCCATTTTTCAACCGATTTTTGCGCTTAAGATTATTATCTCAAAGTTAACGTTAAGAGTTGAGATTTGCGATATTAACGATATATTCGATATGGAGCTTTTTATTTTATGATAGTTTGGCTGTTCTATGAGACGAATGTTTTCCTTATCTTCAATTCAAGCGTCGGGTAGCTACAATAACATCAAAAATATTTTTTTGATCTTTGAAAGTTCATATTCTTCTGAATTTTATAGAAGCTGCTGTTCTGGAACAGAAAAGAAAATTCTTAATTTTATATGGGTACCTAGGGACTAGAAGAAATCCAAATTACATACCCTTCAATCAAAATAAAAGGGAATCTCTTCCAAATCGTGACGGTGTATTAAGGACTCTTAGGGGTCTTCCAACTACGCAATATTATGAAGTTCTTAAAAATGATCTTAAATAAATGATAAATGATTTAAAAGAAGAGGAAGAAGAAATGATAAAAGCACGAATCTTCTTCCTGTTCTGTTAAATTCTTTTAGGACCTATAAATTCATGGTATCTGGTAATAAGAGTGATCAGTCGGTCACTTTCTTTTCTAGATATTCATCCAGATCATGATTGTATTCAACACTGCCACCAATATCTTTTGGAGCTATGTCTTTAAGGTTCTTATTAAAAGAAAAGATTTGTGTCATTATCTAGAAATTAGTGAGATACATTTTTTGTTATGGCTTAAATGCTCTTATAGCTCTTATGCCCATCCATTGATACAGATAAAGACTATTTAATTTGTGTACTAATAAATTTTTAAATTGAATTGGTTTTTTTTAAATCTTCGTTAGTCGTCTTTAGATACTACTTTAGATACTCGTTGGGCACATTTTTTTGTTTTCTGAACCCTTTACTTTTATGATTCAAGAATCATGTTCTATATTTGATGATAAGGTGGTTCTATAAAATATCGATGCTAGAGAATAAAGTTCTTTTTTTTAATACATTTATTTTATTGGCAATCAACCGATACAAAAGTTATGATCCAAAATTAAGTACATGTAATCGCTACACAAATTAAGATCCAAATTTTGTCGTTAGAAGAATTTATCGAAATTTGCAAGCTTCGTAAGCTTTGGAAGCACTGAGCTATAGTCAAATTACTAATTGCTATTTTGTAGCGTATACAATCTTCGTTGCATTTCATATATATTTCCGTAACTTTTTCGATTGTTTTTTGTCTGTTTTCATTTTGTATTGTATATTTTACATATGCGGGATGGCTGCTGTGTCGGCTTTGACTACGGCTATGGTAGCTTCTGCTGCTGCTGCTGATTTTGCTGCCATTTGCTGCTGCTTTAACTTCCAGCTGAAGAAAATATTTAAATAAATTTGATAGGTACACAAAACTGACGCGCATATAACACGCATACAAATGCAGCCAGAGATACATCTACATATATACTCACGTATATGTATATATAGGAAAAGGCTATTGACTTTTGGTTAGCTTTGTAGTAGGAGTGCAAAAGCAAAGCAAAAGCATTGACCGAGAGTCAAGAAAGCAGAGAACGCAGAACGCAACAAACGCATGTATATGTGTGTGTGTGTGTGTGTGTGAGTATCTATGCGCGTGTATCTGTGTGTGAGTGAGTGATAATGCGGCCGCCAACATCAACGTGATATCAGCGATAACAGTGACAGTGAAGCCGAACGCTGCGCGAGAGATGGACAAAGGAGAGTACAAAGGAGTGAAGATACAAACGGACAAACTGAACTGAAACTGAGTGAAAGAGTGACGGACTGAATCTGAATCTGTATCTGAATCTGAGACCAGGTCCAATGGTAAATGTATCTGTAGCTGTTTGTTTGTCTTGCCTCATGCAGTGATTTGTACTTTTTTTTGGGTACATTGACTTTTGTTTTTATGGCATAACCAAAAAATTTGTTTCTTTTTGCTTTTTTTATTTTACGCTGTAGGTGAGGGTTAAGGAGAGATTATGGCAAAAAAAAATTATTTGCAAGAAACCTCTAAATTTGATAAGCACGACAAAGGCAAGTGACTAAGACAAGTTCGCATTCTTTTCGAGGCGATTGTTTCCTGGTGTCCCTACAAAGCTAGAAGCAGGAAATTGTATTGAATTAGAATCTAGTAGTATTTTTTTTTGCTGATCAATCCTTAAACCAAAAGAACTTTGCGATCTTAGGCCGAGTAGTTGCCGCAGATGAATTGTTGAGGTTAGCATAGTAGTTGGATCTAAATTACTACTAAATACATAAATTAATTCATTTGAACAAGTTTTTGATATAAATGAACTTTCCATTAAAAAATTAAAAAAAAAATACAGTTCCGAACAAAATTTCTTAAAAATGGATTTGAAATTTTTTTTAGAATACATAAAAAAATAAAAAATGCTTAGAATTTCTCAAATGTGTATTGTGTGAAGCGATTAAGTTTTCCCATCTATTGGACTATAATCTAATATATCAAGAAGATTAGAACAAAAATTCAAGTTTTCGCCAAAATTGTTATTATTCTACTTATAGTTTATTTTTCTTGTTACAATTTTCCTTTCCCAACGAAGTCAAATATAATATAAGAAAAATATCGTCCGGGAAACGAAAAAAAAAAACTAACAATTTTATTCGGATATCCGAATTTATGGCTGTGGCCATCTACTCTTACTTATTGGTAGATTTACACCTTTTAAGGAAATTATCTTTAATTATGATATTCCAATTAAAAGTGAAATTTGTATTATGCAATACAAGAACCATTTAAGCAGGACATGAATAGGTTTTTATGTAAGCTACATATAAAAATTCGGCTTGAGTTCTGCATGCTTTTTTTAAGGTTGACTCTGAAGAAAATGAATAAAAAAAATGGCGGACGTAAAGTCGGGCGCGGACGACTTTAGGATACCCTGTACCACTAGCTTGTAATAAAGTCCGATTTCTTCACAAAAAACCAAAAACAGAAGAATTTTTAAGCAAAAATTTTTTTTTACCGATCATTCCTATGGGAGCTATATGATATAGTCAACCGATTTCAATACAATTTGACACAATGCTTAAATACCTTAAAAAGATATGAATGCCAAATTTATTTCAAATATCTATACAAACAAACAAAACACATCGAATTTTGTATAAAAAATGTGTTTTTGGACCGATTGGTCCTATGGGAGCTATATGATCTAGTCTAACGATTTGGATTAAATTTGGTATAGTACTTAGGAACTATAAAATACTCACGAATGTCAAATTTGGTCCCAATATCTTAACAAACAAACGAAACACAACAAATTTTGTTAAAAAATCGATTTTTTGGAAGATCGGACCGTCTGTCCGTCCGTCTGTCCGTCCGTGTGAACGCCTAGATCTCAGAGATGGTAAGAGCTAGAGTTACCAAACTTTCACATTAGATCCCATATTATTCCATAGGAGGCAAGTTTATTTTATTTTTTGATATCGGGGATAAATTATATAGCTCCCATGGGGGTGTTTGAGACGACCTCGAAAAAAAAAAGCGTTTTAGATGAATAATTCGTTTGTTTATGAAGATACCGTAACGAAATTTGGCAATCGAAAGTTTTTTATAGTTCCCAATCACTGTACCAAATTTGATCAAAATCGGTTGACTATATCATATAGCTCCCATAGGACCGATCGGCCAAAATAACTTTTTTAAAGAAAAATTGGCTATATTTCGTTTTTTAATAAAGATATCCTAACCAGATTTGGCGTTTGGAAATTTTTTAGACCACTTAAGCAATGTGCCAAATTTGAACAAAATCGGTTGACTATATCATATAGCTCCCATAGGTCCGATCTTCCAAAACATCGATTTTTTAACAAAATTTGTTGTTTTTCGTTTGTTTGTTAAGATATTGGGACCAAATTTGACATTCGTGAGTATTTTATAGTTCCTAAGCACTGTACCAAATTTAATCCAAATCGTTTGACTAGATCATATAGCTCCCATAGGACCAATCGGTCCAAAAACACGTTTTTTATACAAAATTCGATGTGTTTTGTTTGTTTGTAAAGATATTTGAAATAAATTTGGCATTCATATCTTTTTTAAGGTATTTAAGCACTGTGTCAAATTGTATTGAAATCGGTTGACTATATCATATAGCTCCCATAGGAACGATCGGTCAAAAAAAAATTTTTGCTAAAAATTCTTCTGTTTTTGGTTTTTTGTGAAGAAATCGGACTTTATTACAAGCCAGTGGTACAGGGTATCCTAAAGTCGTCCGCGCCCGACTTTACGTCCGCCATTTTTTTCCTCTATTTTTGGTAAAAAGGATTTGATTTTATTTTATAATTATTGGACAACAACAATAGAACATTAAGTTTAATTATTAATTTTGGACAAATGATTTATATATATATATAATTCCCTGTTAGACCCCTTAAAGGAGGGGCATAGGGGATCTCTATTAATAACTGTTCGAACAGAACAGGGACCTACAGTTTATAGCCGAATCCGAACGGCGGTGTCTTTAATTAATAGAGACTTTCATGGCAAATAGCGTCTTTGAGCTAGCAATGCCAGTGCTAGGCAAATGCACCAGTGCTACTGCGGGGAATCGAACCACCGACCTTCGGTTTTAGAGGCGAGTACGCTACCACTTAAGCCACCGACGGCCACTGGACAAATGATTTAACCAAGTTAATAATTTCCATTTAAGGCTTTTGACAAATCACGGTAGATATACTGATAAATTAGGCAACTGTCTCACTTAAGGTGTAGTCTAGGCTAAAGTGCATATTGTAGTCGATATAACCCGACTCTACCAAGTATTTTTATTTTTCTTTTAATAAATACCATGGCATTATAAAAACATTATCTAAAATTATATGAGTAGCTAGTTGGATAACGCCTTGTGAAACTTTAAATAAAAAGTATCTTTTTTTATTTTTGTCTATTGCAGTGCAGTGGAGACAGCAACAACGTTGACATTTCCCTTTATCAGCGCTGAGCAGCAACTACAACAAAAACAACAACAACACCAAACAAATGCATTGCCACAGCAGCAACAACAACAACAACAGCAATTGCAACACCAACAACAACTGCCCACGCTACAATTGACATTTCAGAACTTGAACGTCTTGCACAATGAACGCAAAATACTTTCCGATGTGAGTGGATTAGTCAGGTAACAACAAAACAACAACAACAAGTACAACAACAAACAAACAACAACAAGTAAACATAACATTAACAAACAATTACAACAAGAAAACAAGTAATAACTTGGAAACTTTGACCAAAGCCGACGTTTGAATACCCTTGCAGCAGTAGTAGAAAATTAGTAAATCTCCCGATTTTTTTTTATGTTAAAAACTTTATATTTTATTTAATAGGAAACTGTGCCTCTCCTCTTATTCTTCAAATTTTTAGGATCCATTTTAATATTAATATGTTTCTCTCATGTTATAATATATTATTGATTTGCGGAAAATTTTTGCCGAATACACAAATTATCTGCGTTAAGGAGTAGAAAGGGTATTAAAAATGTTTGTTCAAATTATATACTCTATATAATTTTGGTATAAAATGAACCTCTGCGCCTTCTTGCGAATCTTATGTATAAATGATTTGCGGAAAATTATTCCCGAATACAAAAATTATCTGCAATAGTCAGCAGGAAAAGAGTATTGAAATTTTTTTTTTCAAATTATAGATTCCTAAGTCAATTTTTATTCAAAATGCCTCTTATTGATTTTTATAATAGCGCCAAGGAATTGGATAATGTAGTGTAAAATTTTTTTTGCCTTTGAACTAAAGCAATTAAGAATTAAAGGTATTCTATAACTTCTTGACGGGCGTTTTTAAGAAATTCAGCAAAATCTAAAATTTGAACTTAGTCTTGGCAAGAGTATTCCAAATTTTTATGTATCTCAAGTTTTGGTTCGAATTTTTGAAGCCCAAAAATATCCATAGAAAATTCTTACAATAAGTTATTTTTTAAGGGTATTCGAAATTTTTATTTATCTCAAGTTTTGGTTCGTTTTTTAAATCCTAAAAAAAGCAATACACACAGAAAATTCCTACAATAAGTTATTTTCGAAGAGTATTCCAAATTTTTATGTACCTCAAGTTTTGGTTCAAATTTTTGAAGCCCAAAAAGCAATTCCTAGAATAGTCTTGCAATAAGTTTTTTTCGTATTATAATCTAGTAATACATACATTATAAATTTTGTCCAATGGTTTCCTTAAAAAAATTACCCATAGGGGAAGCTATCAGGATTCTAAATTTTTAGGTATTCCAAAATTAATTTGTCTTACAATCTATATAATATATAATGTATAATATATAATGGATTCCATATAAAGCTAAAAATCAATTGATATAAAACCAACATATGTTTAAGATCTTTAAAAGTAATTATTCCATTAAGGTTAAATTTATGTTAAAATTAAATTGTTAAGACTGAGAAAATTAATACTGTAAACGAAGAGTTTTGTCTGGGAAAAAATACTTCATTGATGAGTTTGTCAAAGATCGTTAGGAACCTTAGTCTACTAGGAGTAGGGGGCGACGCATTGCCAACTGACAATATATGTTAATATGGACTTTGTATGATATTTTTTTTCTACCCAACTATTGTTAGATTTAAATCGAGCTTGTAGGTTTATGGATTCAAGCATAATTCGTTTGTCAAAACTAGGTTTTAGACTTGGACAAGGTCCCTAATGGTCCGTTAAAATTTCGTGGACTAAGTATTTTTTCATGAAACATGTTTTTTGAGCTTTCGTTTCCTACACTTATATAAAATTTCCGTCATCTTTAAAACGAGTATGAAAGCAGTTTATATTACATTTACACTGAGATTTCTTTTTAAAAATTATAAAAATTAAATTATTCAGATAATGGTATTTTTTTTTTAGATAATATTTATATTTTATATGCCAGCAAGGGATTCACAGGAAACAGTCCATTATACAAAAAAATTATTTTATTATTAACTGACCCCGTGCCTCCGTAAGAGGATTTCACAGATTGCTTCCTTTAATACGAATTTTCCGATGTTTTAATAGTTAGTCTGTTAACTAGAGCGGAGAAGAATCTAAGAAACCATAGATCATCAAAATCGGTTCAGCCGTTCTTGAGTTATAGATGGTGTAACTAACATGACATTCATTTATATATACAAATTTTGTACGAATTTATCTGATGTTTATTAGTTATTCTGTTAGCCATAGCTGAGACGAATCCAAAAAAACATAGATGATTGAAATTGGTCCAGCCGTTCTTGAGTTATAGATTGTAACGTTCAGACAGATTTAACAGATTTTGACATTACTTTAAGCTATTTATTAAAAAACGTAACGAATCTAAGCAATATTTCTCTGAACTTTAATTTTTGTGTACAGTTTACTATAGTATATATTTAACATAACAAACGCCTTGAAAAAGTCCATACACTCTCTGCAAGGGTATAAAAGTGGCATAATAATATTGTAGCCTAATCATAAAGCAGTCCAAAACGACAACAAAACCCACTGAACTAGTGTGCCACCCAACTAATATGGCCAACAACTTTTCTCTCTTTCTCTCGTTATCTCCCTCTCTCTATCTGTCTCTCATTGGAACACTCCCAACCACACCCCCTTCTGCGTTCAGTCCCGGTGAAGTGCTTGCCATAATGGGTCCCTCTGGCAGCGGAAAAACAACATTGTTGGACTGCCTCAGTGGGCAGCGTCACTTTGATAGCGGCAGCGTTTATCTCAACCGTGAACCGCTCTCCAAGAAATGGAGACGTAAAATTGGCTACGTGCTGCAGGAGGAGATCTTCTTTACACAGTTGACTCTACGTGAGACGATTATGTATACGGCATTGTTGCGTCTACCCGAATCGATGCCGCACAGTGAGAAGCTGCATCTGGTGGATCGCATACTGGATACATTGGAACTAAGCCAATGTCAGCAGACCAAGTTTGGTGACTATATGAATCGTGGTCTGTCGGGTGGTGAAAAGAAACGCGCAAATATTGCATGCGAGTTACTCACCAATCCGCTGCTCATGCTCTTAGATGTGAGTGAAAATTTAAGAGTAACAACAACAGACGCTCTTTACTTATGCTCTTTTTTTTGTCACTGTTTCTCTTAGGAGCCCACATCCGGCCTTGACAGTCATTCGGCCATTTCGCTCATGAAAGTGCTGAAGCGTTATGCTCAGCAAGAGCAGAAAACGATTGTGATAACAGTGCATCAGCCCTCTTCGCAAATGTTTCATATGTTTGATAAGCTGCTCTTATTGCATCAGGGGCGTACCGCCTATTTTGGAGAGGTGCATAATATCTATAGACATTTTGAGGATATTGGCGTGGCCATAAAGCCACATTACAATCCAGCGGATTTTGTGCGTAAGTATAACAACTAAGAGGAAACTAGTCATAAATAAGTTATAACTAGAGATGGGCTCGTGACACAAAGAATCATTCTTAGGCTCGTGACTTTAAAATTTTATTAGTTTTACGTCACATTTTTTAAATTTAGATCAAATATATTTAACACTTTTACTAATTATAGTAAGGTGAAGGCATTTTAAGAGTTAAATTTTATAAATAAATTATTATTATCGACTGGTGATATGCGCGTGACAAAAAAATCCACTCTTTAGTTCGTGACTTTAATATTTAATTCGTTTACGCCACATTTTCGATGCTTGGATAAATATATTTTAAAATCTTTATTATTAAATGGAAGCTTAGGCCATTTAAAGAGTTATGTTTCATAAATATGTAAGTTATAACTATCAAATAGAGATGGGCGCGTGACAAAAAGAATCACACTTAAGTTCGTGAGTTTAATATTTTTTTCGTTTACGTCACATTTTGAAAACTTGGCTCAAATATGTTTAAAATTCTTATTAATAATGAAAGCTCAAGACATTTAAAGAGTTTTATTTTTTTACATCTTTTTTATTTCTTAATATCGTTTTTGTCTTTGAAATTATTTGCCAAGACCAAATAGATGTGGTTTCTTCTTCGAGAAGAGCTTGCCTGGAGCTAATATAAACATTAGGGTGGCCATTTTTGCAACTTCTTACGATGTTCAGATCGTCTTTATTTTTAATAGGCGCTATATGCAGGTTAAACAGAAACTTTTTAAGAGGTGGCATTATTGATATCGATGGCTTACAAATTTTCCATACCAGCGGAGACCACCCTAATATGCACCTCCTCTTTTTCACTTTTCCCTTCCACAAACCATTATTCAAAGGCCTTCTGAAATCAGCTCTTGTAAACAAGCTTTAGCCCCCCACTGGAAAAAGCAACCCAAAATTGGCAAGAAAAGGATTTTTCACTATATTAGATCTTTCTTGAATAGCCCATAAATGCGGAGTATCTTGGTTAATGGCCTGAAAGATCTGTGTTCTACGAAATATTGAACTTAAATGTATATAATAATGTTAGACTTTTATAAAATAAAGCGGCGCCTTGTATTTAAATTAAACATTAATATTTTTTAAGATTTTAGTTTTATTTTTTATACGCCTTCAACGCCCCAGAGGTGTCATTTTTTTGATGTATCAACAGAAAACAAAATTTATTGCCATACATATTAACCATAAAAATTTTCGGTGAAATTATTTAAATTTTACGATGATAATAAAAACAACATTAAAAATGTTTATTTCTGGGGGAAACACGAAAATTATGAATGGAGAGCATTTTTCTTAAAAAACACAATTTCTGGTTGTATAGCAAATTATTAAGATTTTACGATGATGTTTTTTGAATTTTAAAAAAAATGGAAAATGATATTAAAAAAGGAAAAATGGGTGGAAACAATTTAGTACAAAACTAAGAATAAAAATACCCTCTTAAAATCGGTTTAATATAAAAAATATAAAATGTTCAACTCTGAATAGAAAAAATTAATATACACTTTGTACCTTAAGTCAAAGGATATAAAAACTAAGATTCTTAGAACGAGCTAAGACCCTACATAAGCCCAAAAATATTTCTTCTCTTCCAAAATTGTCATTCATTTTAAAACTTATATTACTAGGTGGTCTATTTGCTGCCAATTTTTTTTAAATTGTTAATCATTATTAATGATTGGTACTTTTTTATACAATTTTAATGACCAAAACGCATTATCCATTCATACCATATACCCGATTTTAAAGATCTGGAATTCAAAAAGTTTCCTAATAAAAATGTTCTTTCAACTTAAATCTTGACATCATTTTTAAACATTTTTTCTCGTTAATTTTGTAATTTTGAAAAATATTCGATAAATGTTTTTTGAATTTGGACTAAATATTTTCTTCTCTTCCAAAATTTTCATTCATTTTAAAACTCATATTACTTGGTGGTCAATTTTCTGGGCCTTTATTTTTAAAGCTCATTAGACTTGATGGTACTTTTATTTTTTGACAATTTGTATGGCTTTAAATACGCATTATCCATTCATAGCATCTACAGCTCTTATCCGATTTTAAGGATCTTGAACTCAAAATAAAAAATTTGCTTAAAAATTGTCTTTTAACGTAAAGCTTAACATAATTTTTAAAAATGATTCCTCGTTAATAAAAAGCGAACCGTAAATTTGTAATTTTGAAAAATGGTCACAAAAATTTTTCGATTTTGATTGCTTAAGGCTTCCATAATTTTTAATTAAGCTGTACATATCGTATATCAGAGCAAAGAGCACATCAATACCTCTCGTTTAAATCCCTCTTTTTGGTACAAAATTTTGCTCACGAGATATTGACGAATATCTGAAAAAAGTACCGAACATGTTTTTCGAAAAAAAATATTCGAAAGCAGTGCTTAAGAAAAAAAAATTTTAATTTTCGTTTTTCTTGACCCAAAAAAAATTATAAAAAACAATTTTTTACGAGGGCTCATTTTTTATGTTAACTAGTGTTATCTATATTAAAGCTAATTGATAATGAGCACATCTCTAGATTAATTAATTTTAAAATTATTTTTTATTTTATTTATTAAAATTTTATTTCTTCAGGCTTCTTTTTCGTGTTACTTATATACGACTAATTACTAATTGCTCACGAGCACATCACTTGAATAATTAGTCACGCAGGAAAAGTTAATTTCTTCAAATTTATTTTTCGTGTAAACTAGTGTCATCTGTTCTAAAGCGAATTGCTCACGAACACATCTCTAGATTAATTAATTAGTCACGCAGGAAAATTTGATATATACATAACCATTCGTATGACATGACTTTTACTAATGTTGACCCTTTCTTTCTTTCTCATCCTCCCAGTGGAACAACTAAAATCCTATCCAGACATACGAGAAAAGCTGTTCATAGCCGCCAAGGAATCTCATGGCAACTATCTGAATCGGAATTGCATTAGCAGCCATCATCAATCCGCCGCACACAATCCCCACCAACAGTCCGCGAATCACAACTGCAATGGCAAGCCCCATGATCTGCAGTTGATCTGCGATAAGACCAAACAACACGATAGCATATTGATCAACGATATAATCAATAACTACTACAATCATCACCATCAGCATCAATATGAGAATCTACATCACACTTCCAGTGGCTGCGAGGCGGAGGAGGCGGCACAACATTTGGTCTGGTGCGGCGCCGACTCGCAGTCGAATTTTAGTTCCTGTGCCTCCAGTGATTGCCATTCGTATAGCGCGGGCGTTAGCGCAGGTGCCAATGATGCCAGCCAGGATTGGCTTGATTATCCCACACATTTTCACACACAATTCCGTGTGCTTTCCAGTCGGAATTTTAAAGAGGCCAAACCGAGGATGTTGTCCAAGTTGAATTGGTTTCAGACCATTGGTCTGGCTTTGATGGCTGGAGCTATTTGGTTTCAGCTGCCACGTACCGAGGAGTTCCTGCATGACTTGCAGGGATGGATGTTCTTCTCGCAAACGTATTGGATGCTGTTTGCGCTTTTTGGTGCGCTTAATTCATGTAAGTTGGTGAGAATTTAATTTCTGGCAAGGCTCAGGGTCTGCTGAGCTGAACACTCTTAATTAATTAGCCAACTGAGTTGAGTTTATAGTTTCATTATAGAGACAATTTTATGTTAAGCTCTTAGTATCCTGGTTTATAGTCCTTACTTATTGATTGATATATTAAAGTTTTTCTTTTTATGTGCTTGCAGTCCCCGCAGAGCGTGAGGTCATCAGCAAGGAACGACGCTCGGGCGCCTATCGCTTGTCCGCCTACTATTTGGCCAAGATGTGCGGCGAGTTGCCGTTGGTCATAACGCTGCCCACTGTCTACCTCATGATAAGTTATCCCATGCTGGGCTGCACAAGGTACTACTGAAAATAAAATATATAATTAAGAGGAATTTATAATAAGGACTCTCTTTGTTTTACCAGTTTGAAGCTTTTCTTTTTGATGCTCGTTTTCCTGCTGCTCAATACGATTGTGGCACAGAGTGTGGGTTTCTTTATTGGAGCCTGCTGCATGGACATGAATGTGAGCATAACGCTGAGCGCGCTTTATACCTTGGCCACGCAGCTCTTTGGCGGCTATCTTTCGTCACGCATTCCAGAAGGTCTCAGCTGGATACGCTATACATCCATGATACACTATGCATACCAGAATATGCAGATTTTGGAGTTTCGCGAGGGTCCAGCTATAAGGTAAGTGGAAGGTGGGCACTGCCTTGAGATGTGGCTCAACTGATTTTTTTTTTTATGGATAGCTGTGGTGTGGCCAGCAGCTATGAGATATGCAAGCAACATGCAACCGAATTCATTCCATATCAGGAAATACTCAGAGCCCAGAACTCGACATCTCCACTTTGGCTGAATACGCTCATCTTGATGATGTTCTTTTTGGTATTTCGTGGACTGGGTTATGCGGTGCTACGTTTTGTACGTTGCCCCAAAAAGACGTGATACTTTATGCAACAACAACAACAACAACGACCAGTGATACGTAATTACATATATATATATATATATAGAACAGAATATATATGTAAATATATATATATAGTTCGAGTGTATAAAAAGAACTCAATGAGATGATGAACAAATTGCCACAATGGGCAAAAAACAGAGGGAGGGAAAGCAGAGCCGCAGTGCGCCATTTTGTGATTCAAATTATCAAGCTACGTTTATCGTAACGTCACGTTTATCGTAACGCCAACATTATTATTATTATAATAATTATTATAGTACCTAAAAATTTAAGCTTAGCTGGCATTAACAATTTTTTAGCTATGCCTTTTCTTTATATATAAAACTTTACCTTAATTTTTGTTGCATTTGTTTTATGCATTTTATTTGTTAGCCATTTATTTAAATTTATATATATCATTTATTATACATATATATATTGTTTAAATTTTTTTTCCTGCATATTCAATGGTTATGTTTTAATGTAAATTTTAAAAGCCCTTCAATGTTGGCATTTTCATAAGTTCAAGTTACATGCAGCCTAAAGCTTAAAAATATATATATATTTTTATATAAGAAAATATATATATATTTTCTAGAACGCTGCTGCCTTATTTTTTGTAACAAATTAGTTGATATTTTTTTGCAACATTTTTTTCACTTGGGGAAAAAACACTGTGATTTAGTATGCTAGTTTTTTAATTAGTTTTAATTTTAGGGTCCGCCTAAATGAATTATGTTGGCCCGCATAAATATTTAAAATTAAAAACAAATTGTATGAAATATTTTTTCTGCTAAATTATGCATAACATGTATTTTGTTTATATGAACTAAGCATATATTAAATAAATTTATTTAAAATATACAATTAAAAATAAAAATATATCGAAAAATTAAGAGCAACTCATTGATTTCTTGAACACGGAAACTACGTTTAAAAATATGTTGGAGTTTTGTATAAAGAAAATAGAGCCTGGGGAAATTTTTTATTTTATTATACAATTTTTAATTGTAGAAATTTGTAATCAAAATAATTTTTTTATCTTATTAGCAGTAAAATAGTATTTTTTTAAATATATTGAGAATTGAATTAATTTGAAATTTGAACTAAATTTTTTTTAATTTTGAAATTTTTGAACGACATCAAAGCTATATAAAAAAAAATATATTATTGAGTTCGATTTTCGGGGTCAAGTAAACGTTTTAGAGGTCGCTGATGCCGATTCAAGATCCTAAAAAGGCAAAAAAAATTTAATTTATTTGACCAATTTTTTTTTTAATTTTAAAATTTCTGATCTATCTATCAAAGCTATCTATAATATATTTTTGTGTTCGATTTTCAGGTTTAAGTAAAAGTTTTTGATTCAAGATCCAAAAAAGCCCAGCCCAAATCAAGATTCCGTGATAATCTTAAAAACCTCACAAGTAGAGGCATTCTTAAAATTTATATCAGAAAAAATATATTATATATTATATTTTTGGATTCGGATTCATGGACACCGAAATCTAGAATAAGCTTCGTTGGAAATGTTTTCGCATTTTACAGGTAAGCTCGAAAAAAATATGGAAGCGATTTTTTGGCTAAATATAGCCTAGTGTACTTTGGATTCATAGCTGGGTTGAAAAAAAAATGTTTAATGGGTTTTCGTAACCAGAACTTTGACGTGCTGGAATATTTTTGACCTAGGATCCAGTTTCAGCGATCATCTTAATCGATTTTTGAATAGCTGTGTATTCTTCAATAATTCGAGTCTAAAATTAAAAAAAAGTTACTAACTTACTTTCGAGTATAAAATATTATTTTATTAATATTTAAGGGACATGACTAGTGCAGGAGAATCATCGATGTTTTTGATATTTTTAAACTTCGATACATCGATTCTAATATATAGAATTATATATAGGAATCTAGAGGTATTTTTCGATAATCAAATTTTTAAAAACTTTGTATCATTTTTTTTTTCTATAACGACGAAAATATTAATTTTTTTTTTTAGTTTTTTCAATTCCTTATCAAAACATCGTTTTCATGTAAAAACCATTTTTTAAAATGCTATATTTTTATACCCTGTACCGTATGGTACCAAGGTTATATTAAGTTTGTGCAAGACGAAAATGTATGTAACATATAGAAGGAGTCGCCGGAGACACCCCAAAGTTACCTAAAATATGATCAGGGTGAATAGAGAAGTCGATATACCCATGTCCGTCTGTCCGTGTGAACGCCTAGATCTCAGAGATGGTAAGAGCTAGAGTTACCAAACTTTCACATTAGATCCCATATTATTCCATAGGAGGCAAGACCTCGACAAAAAAAAACGTTTTAGATAAATAATTCGTTTGTTCATGAAGATATCGTAACCAAATTTGGTATTCGAAAGTTTTTTATAGTTCCCAATCACTGTATTAAATTTGATTTAAATCGGTCGACTATATCATATAGCTCCCATAGGACTGATCGGCCAAAATAACTTTTTTAAAGAAAAATTCGCTATATTTCGTTTTTTAATAAAGATATCGTAACCAGATTTGGCGTTTGCTAATTTTTTAGACCACTTAAGCACTGTGCCAAATTTGAACAAAATCGGTTGACTATATCATATAGCTCCCATAGGTCCGATCGGCCAAAAAATCGATTTTTTAACAAAATTTGTTGTGTTTCGTTTGTTTGTTAAGATATTGGGACCAAATTGGACATTCGTGAGTATTTTATAGTTCCTAAGCACTGTACTAAATTTAATCCAAATCGTTTGTCTAGATCATATAGCTCCCATAGAACCAATCGGTCCAAAAACACGTTTTTTATGCAAAATTCGATGTGTTTTGTTTGTAAAGATATTTGAAATAAATTTGGCATTCAGATCTTTTTTAAGGTATTTAAGCACTGTGTCAAATTTTATTGAAATCGGTTGACTATATCATATAGCTCCCATAGGAACGATCGGTCAAAAAAAATTTTTGCTTAAAATTCTTCTGTTTTTTGGTTTTTTGTGAAGAAATCGGACTTTATTACAAGCTAGTGGTACAGGTCGTCCGCGCCCGACTTTACGTCCGGCATTTTTTTTTTAGTATTTTCAATTTCTTATCAAAACATCGTTTTCATGTAAAAACCATTTCATAAAATGCTATATTTTTTGTTCGGCGAAAGATTTGTTGAGAATTGTGTTCAATTTCTTCTTTTGAGTGGAACTGGGAACATGATTTCTCTCATATAAAAAACTTTGTTTATTATTATATTTATTATATTATTATTATATTTATCTTAAGTCGTTTTTTTACATATTTGAACTGGGAACACGATTTTTATCTCACCTCAAAAATATTTATTAATTTTTATTTATAAATTTCAAATGTAGAACAACTACGAAAGTGTTACCTTAACAAAATATTTCTAAATGGGAATCTTTTTTTAAGTTTAAATGTCGGAGGAACTTGAATAGAGTTTTGGATCCAATCCGATTACTTTTTAAGTATTTTTCTTATTAATAAATTTTTTTATTTCTGATGAATTCATGTTTTTATTTTTTGAATACTCATTTTTATTAGAATCTTTGTTTTGCAATAAATTATTTCAAAATGGATAAAGACTCATTGGATTTATGGAAAGGTAAAACTACTCAAGCTCTTGAGTTTGCAAATATCTGCCAAATTGTATTTTACAAAGAAATGTTTTGCAACATTTCAAATCGAGCCTTCTAATAACTAATACCATCTATTTATAATATTTTTTTTGCAGTAAATTTATACACTTAAAATGTGATTATGTATATTTTTTAGCAACAAAGCTCTTTTATAATTTAAAAATAAATTAAATGGTCGTTAAGAATATAAAAAATGGTTTAGTATTCATTAAAGAAATCTATTCAAATAGCCACAGGCATCTGCTATAATTCGCAACTGCTTAACACATATAGTTAAGGATGTTATGACTTTCAAATAATAATTTGAATGAAAAAAAATATACTTAGAAACTCTCTTATAATAAATTATTTGAAAACTTTGATTTTTTTTTATTCCGACAGTATTCAATTTTTTTATTTTGAGTGAAACTGTTAACATTATTTATAATTAATCTAATCTTTTTGTTCTTGCAATAATTATATTTGAGTCTAACCTTTCAAAAAGATATTTTGGTTGAATTGTTTTTACTTGATTTTTCAGAAAACTGGGAATTTGTTCTTTTTCACTATTCCTTAAGTTTAATGTTTTTAGTTTCTATCAAAAACATATTTTAAATTTATTAGCTATTTTTATTAAAATCAAAATTTTTTCTTCTGCAAAAAAGAACTATATCTAAAGTTTTCTATTGAGTGACACTCGGAATATGATTTTATTTCTCAATCTTAAAATATTTGTGAATATTTTTGCAAAATGTTTTTGCTTATCAGTGTCGTTTACTTGAGTATTTGGTGAAAATTGTTCTCAGTTGATTTGGGAAAATGGGAACATTTTTTTTTTAATTTAAGCCTTATTAAAATAAATATATTAATAATATTCAGGCATTAAAAACATAGAAATATCTGAATAAACCTCAAAAATAACAGCTTACAGATCTCTTATAATTATGCCAATATAATGAATAACATAGCTCTTACAGGACACATCGGTCAAAAAAAAAGTTTTTTATACAAAATTCGATGTTTCGTTTGTTTGTAAAGATATTTGAACCAAACTCGACATTCAGATCTTTTTCATGGTACCAAAGCACTGTGTCAAATTTAAAATTTCGGCCAAAGAAAATGTTTGCTTAAAAATTCTTCTGTTAGTGGTACAGGGTATCCCAAAGTTTACGTACCGATTTTGATCAAATTTGGTACAGTGCTACTATAAAAAACTTTCAATTGCCAAATTTGGTTACGATATCTTCATAAACAAATGAATTATCCATCTATAACTTTTTTTTTCGAGGTCGTCTGAAACACCCCTTTAGTTTTGGCTAATTAAAATAAATAAAAATACCTTTACATTTTATTTTATTTAGTTTAAAAATTTATTTCCTACTAATATTACACTATTCTTTTACAACTTGAGACAAGTGAACTTAAAAAATGTCTTAAAGTAAAATTTATTAAAAATAAGATGCAGTTCTCTTGATTTCGTCTAGTTAGACTTGAGCTAAAAAAGCTATTCATAAAAATCACACAGATTTTTTGAGATTAGTCCGAATATTTTCGGTATATATAAAGGTTCCAAGCTAAGCCACTGCTTCAGCTAATCAATCCACCAACATAGATTTACCCTTCGTTTCCTTAAGGAAGAAGAAGAAAACCAAAAAACAAACGGCCGTAATGGCGGCAAGGCCCAACATGGTTATAGATATGCCAAAATAGGTCATGCTTAGGGGAAATATTTTCAAAACCAGAAATACCATGCAGCTGCTGATGATGATGCCAATCTTGGCGCCTATGGCGCGTATCTGTAAGATGCATTAGAGATTAGGTATATAATTGATTAGAGATTTGTAAACACATACCTTGGTAGGGAACACCTCCACCATGACCACAAAAAAGCAGCCCACTAGACCTATATTGCCCAGAAATATATCCAAAGACATCAGCACCAAGGGAACCCAGCTAAAGTGGCTCAGATCATAAATTGTGGCATAGTGTGTAAATAGACCAAAGGCGGTAAGACTGATAACCACGCCCGCGGCGGATACCAATATGAGAATCTTACGCCCATAAATATCGCAGAGCAAGGTGGTGACATAGGTGCCACCTATTTGTACGATGCCTATGATGATGGTGCAAGTATTCGGATCCATGGTGCTGCCAGATTGCGCAAAGATATCGGACATATAGTTGACAAAGGCAAAAAGTCCGCTAAACTGATTGGCTATAAGCAAAGCAAAGGCGAGTCCATAGGCTTTCAAAGCGGGTTTGTTAACTGAAAAAAAGGAGATAATAAAGAAAAGTTTGGTTTGATCTAGTTGCCAACTTACAAAAATCCTTCAAGCACAACTTTTGCTCCTGCTGTGACCAATCCTGCTTGCTCAGCGCCAATTTGAGTTCCTCGAATTCATGTAGAGAGCTTGCTTGTTTATTTAGACTATCAGTATCTTTCATATTCTTATAGTATCTAAAGGCCTGTTCGGCAGCTGCATATTTGCCTTTGCGTATCAGATGATGCGGGGATTCCGGCAAAAATAGACCGCATATAAAGTAAGTCAGTGGGCACATAAGCACCAGCCAAGGTATCACATAGTAAGATACATAGGTGCCAATAATATAACCGGCCAAAACGCCCACATTTACTGATAACAACACCATGGATGAAAGCGTGCCTCTAATTCTAGAAGAAAGCAAAAAAAAAAAAAAGTTGGTATATAAATATTTATAGCAGCGACGACGTCTGACAATGATTTGCTGAATGTCAGAATCCCCAGCATTACGTGGCTATATAAATATTTAATCTATATAATCCCCCAGAGCTTATCAAACGGTAGCGCAGCGTTTTGCATTCATTTTAAATGTCGCGCCTTTGTTTAATGTCTCCCCGTTCATTTGAAATAAATTTAATTAAATCTGGACAAAACTTACTGTGAATCTGCGATTTCGCTGATAAATATGGAATGCACTATGTACATGCCGCCACCCGTAGTCCCAGCCAATATACGACCCACAAATAGATACTCAACACTGGGCGCAAAGTAGACCAGCAACCAAAGGCACTGAAAAAAAAAAATAACATTTTTAAAAATATTTTAGATAGTTTTAAGTGAAACACTACACTAAGAGAAATATAAGTATTTATTTGGTATTAGAAGATTTACAGGATGTCCTTTCTGTAACAAATCTGGAAAGAATCTACTCTGTCTACTGGCTACTCTCTTCTGAGTATAGAAATAGACGAGATACACAAAATGTTCTTTATTTGGAGTCCAATTTAACTATATAAAATGTCTGTCTACTGGATACTCTCTTTAGAGTAGTAGAATAGAAGAGATACACCAGAATATTCTTAATTTGGGGTTTAATTTAACTATACAGAATAATCTTTTAAAATGATACATGAATTTTTAATAAAAGTATATACCATAGTACATAGGTTTGTTTTCGCAAATTAAAACTGAGATTAAACTATTTTTGGTACAGCTCAAACAAAGCCTTGTACCTATTTGTTTGGTTTTTAGCGCGAAAGAAAAAGATTAGATCTTTTGTTTTTAAAGATATTCAGCTTCTTACGCTTCTCTTAAGTATTTCATATTCCATCTTATTACGTCATTTAAAGAAAGTATTTAAAAAAATATGTTTTTCGCTAAAATTTACAATTTTATCATCTTACTAAATTTCGCATAAATGTTTATAAAGAAAATACTTCGCAGTATAATTTAAAAAAATATTCTTGCTTCTAGGATATGGTTAAAAAAAAAAAATTCCAGCATCTAGCTAAATCATCTTACTAAATTTCGCATTAGTCTTAATATAGAAAATATTTCGCAGTTTAATGTAAAAAAATATCCTTGCCTCTAGGATATGGTTAAAAAAAAAAAAAAAAAATCAGCATCTAGCTATATTTTCCATAATTCTCATGTAGAAAAATTTTTGGAATGGTTCCAGTTTCAATCATAGTGTCATTTCAAACTCTGTAGTATAAATATTACAAAATATTGAATATCAAAATTTACATTTTTTTTCTGGTCACTTCTGACCTCAATTCCGTAGATAATAAATAATGCTTGATGGCCAAAGTAAATTCATATTAATGCTAAAAATCGCAAAAGTTCTAAGTAGCTGCTGACGCCTTTAAAGCTGTTTATCTCCATTTTTTTTTATTAGCTGGTGTTTGTTGAACAAGCAGTTGCGTGTGTCTAAGTAGTTTCTTTTATAATCTTCAGATACGAGATACGAATATCTTTGGGGAAAGACTGATAGAAATAGAAATACTAGTCATATAGCATTTCATCATTTGCACTGGTTGCTGTGTGACTAACATCGAAGAGAAGCAGCTACATGTCATTCTACAGATTTATGGAATGCTCAAAATGGAGTGAGCAGATAACTCATTTAGGCAGAGGCGCACAGGTGCGGATTTAGGCGCCCTCAAATAACAATATCTTAGGATTTGCTGCGTGTTGACAGACGTCAGCAGAGGAACCACTTTTATTGTCAGATTTAAGTCTTTTTGAAATCTGACTTTTTTTAGGGTTCATTTATTGAACAGCTCAAGCGTGATTTATGACATCTGTCAAAGTCTGGCATGCACAGATTTTTATTGCCTGGTTATCATGGAAAAATTTTAAAGAAAAAAAATATATATATTTCAATGCACCATTTAATTAACTATGGACTAAATAATCTAATGTTCTAACATGTTCAAGGATACGATATTTCGGAGCCCTAGCAATGTGTTCTTTCTTTCATTGTCATGAAACATAACCCCAAAATTGTTTTTGTAAAGGCTTTAGCTAGATTATCTACTGGAAACTACTCTATTATATATTATAAAAATGTATTATATTTTTTGACATCTTTCGAGAAACAAAAAATAATTTTTGTTAAATTAAAAATTAAAATTAATAACTGAAATTTTTTTGTTTATTTTTGTTTTCTCCCATGCATCGACATTTAGCTACAATTGAACTAGATTGTTTTTTTAAGTCAAGAAACTTCGATATGTCGGGGCGATCTGTACCTCAGGTGTCTCGGGTGGAAATATTTTGGAGTTGCGTTTCATTACTTTATTGCTTGATATTTAGTATCAGATGCTAAAAATGCATAAGAATGGAATAAATTTCCTAAAGACTTTCACATACGATCAGGGAACCAAAGGGATCAGTATTCATAATTTTACAATTTTAATTTCAAATTATTTGTTTATATTATTATCCAAATTTATTCTAGATTTTTTTTTTTATAAAATATATTAAAAAATTAAAAAACTTTCAGTACAAGCATGAAGTAAAACATTTTAGGTCCCACTCATTTTTCTCCGCTGCTTTTATTTTTTTCAAAAGATTTTATTTTTCTTCACCGATGTCGTTCCTTTCTAAAACGTTTTGCTCACCTTAACAGATTCTGAAGGTTACTCCCATCGGAAGTCACAATGGCGCCTCAAAAATATTTAAAAAGCATTGATATTTTAAAATAATTCGGACGCCCAGGAGTCTGATATTGATAAAGATATATAGGTAATTCGTTGTGATAATTAATTAATAATTTCATTTCTCTAAATTATTTTACAGAAAAACGTTTTCACGTTTCACAAAACGTTCATTTTGACGGAACTATAATATTTCAGAGGTGAGTACTTTTAGTAGCCTTTCATTGTAACCATCATTATTTTTCTATATTATTAAAATGGTATATTTTTCTCATAAATATCTGAACTAAGGCAAAATCTCCCTAAAAATAAATTGAATTATTCGAACTGGTTCTTAAAATTTGCTTAAATGGCATTCTTGAAAATAAGCCGAAACGCATAAATTTTTTCTGTTTAATTTTAATGTTTTGTATCCTCAATTTTTTGTCCGAGTACAGAAGCTAAGAAAGATTTCATAGCTCATCTAGAGATCTCAAAGGTCCGAAGGGGTTTTCATAAATTCATTTCTCTAAAATTTCTAATAATAATTTTTTATGACATATTTCCATTTTTCACAAAATTTTATTGTTATTAATTTGGTAGGGGATATCCATTTTCTCTTAATCCTCCGTCTGACAAACGGCTCTAACCAGACATTTTTCATTTTTCGACGTTAATTTATTATATGTATATTTTTAGCTAACGTAGAGACTTGAGCTCCCAGGTACCTTCCTAAAATTTTATAAGCTATCGATCTACCACTTTGACAATTATAAAAAGTCCTCAATAAGGACAAAATAGGTAAAATTCGTACCGACGAATGGTGCCTGGCTGGACCCTATACATTCCTCAGACAATCGTCTCATTTAAAATAACTTCGGAGCGTATCTAGAATTTTTAAAGTTTTAAAAGTTTGGAAGAGGCTTCGACATTATTATTAGCGAAGGAACTCTCTTTCCTTAGATCCGCGCCTGTTTCTGCACAGTTGTTCAAAGAAAATATTTCATGAAGCATATTTTAACACTTAATTTGAATGCCTTGGAAAGCAATTTCTGGAGCACATCTAGAGTTGTTAGAGTTCTTAAAGTTTCTAAGGGGCTTTTACAAATCAATAATAAGGGAATCCATTTCCCCTAAATTTGCGCCAGTGTCTGAGCAGCAGGTGAAAGAAATCTGTTTTCAAATCAAATTTTTCTGAGCGGATCTAGAGCTCTTAAATAGGTCGAAGGGGCTCTTTACTTACCCTCGGTACGCTCCTGTGGCTGCGCAGCAGATCCGCGCCTGTTTCTGCACAACTGTTCAAAGAAGACTTTTCATAAACAACATTTTTCACAAGAAACCTTTTCATGAATAACATTTGAATTTTTTTTCCACTGAGATAAATAAAGGAAATATTTAGTTGTGGGAATTCATTGATAATTTTGACTTCTAAATAAATTGCTTAAAGCCTTAAAAAAAAACACCGGGAAGCATATATATAGAATTTGTTGCGTTAAAAGGAACTAATTTTTTCTAGATCTGCGCCTGTAAAACCCCTATAGCTAAATCAGCTTCCGTGTCTGCACAGCAGCTGCTTTTTACAAAATTGTAGGGGATTTCGAAGGGGATTTATACGCTGCTATGGCTGAACAGTATATCCGCGCCTTGTCTGCACAGCTGAATAAAGCAGACTTTTCACAAAGCACATTTTCACTAAAATTTTAATTTGAACAAAATTCCGGAGCGTATCTAGTTTCTAGAGTTCTCAAAATTTCGTTCGGGCGCGCCTGTGCTTGCGCAGTAATTGGGACAAAAAACTTTTCGTAAAATATTTTTCACAAAACTTAAATTAATTAAATTTAATTTAACTAGAGCTCTAAAAATTTCGAAAGGGGCTTTGCTGCCTTAATTTGCTTCCGTGGTTAAATAGCAGTTGTCAGAAAACTTTTCATTTATTAAATATAAATTTTTTTCACAAGAAAAATATGGGAAGAGTATAGAATTTCTAGAGTTCTAAAATTTTTCAAATGAATCCTTTTTGCCTAGGTCCTCGCCTGTGTCTGCACAGTTGTTCAAGGAAAACTTTTCATCACATTTCGCAACATTGCCACATTTTTCACAAAATTTGTTTTAGAGCGCATCTAGAGATTCTATAGTTCTTAAAACTTCTTATGGACTTAAATAGGCGCTTAAATACGCGCCTGTGGCTGCAAATTTTTTTTTTAATTAAACGCCTTAAAAAAAACTCCGTTGAGCATATGGAATTTCTAGAGCTCTAAAAGTTTGAATGGAACACTCTTTCCCTAGATCAGATTCTAGATTTCCAAAGAAAATTTGTTACCACATTTCACAACATTATCACATTTTTCACAAAATTTGTTCTAGAACACAATCTAGAGTTTCTAGAATTCTCAAATTTTCATATGGGCTTCCATAAGTATATCGTGGACGCACTTTCCTAAATCTGCACAGTATTGAGAGTATTTTTTGATTATAATGCTTACCGAATGTGGAATAGCCAGAAATAAAAGGCACTTCTTGCTTCCAATACGATCCAGAAATAGGCTTAGCAGTATATTGCCCGTAATACTGCCTATGCCCAAAAAGGAACCGATCCATGACAATTCGCTGATGCTGATGGGAAAACTCAGCGGAGACTCCGGAGTTTGCAGAATGCGCAGTGTGGGTGACACCCAGCCCACGCCTATGCCATGTGAGACGGATATGATATTGACTAGCCAGAAGGATTTGGTTAAGATTTAATCCTTTTGATGCCAAATTTTGCAACTTACTTATGAGTGTCGTCAGGAATTGATAGCGATTTCTGCTATTCAACAAGCTGTTGGGGCCTTGAAACATTTTGTCAAACATTTTTCGTTTTTTATTTTTTTGTAACTCTTCGTAATTTATTTAAAAAATATATTTACAATTTATTTTTTTTCGGAACTAAGACGAGAGTTTCAGTCTTACATGGTACACGGCAAATGAAATGCAACAAATAGCCAAATACGTCAGTGGGTTAGCGGCTTAAATAGCCTCGGCACTTTTAGAGGCTAATTTGTAACTAAGCCCCCATAAAGATAACTCCAGATGCAGCTAGCTGTCGGCGGTTGCCAAATACAGCTGTTGATATATGGCTCAGTACAGATTAAAAATTATGGCTAAGCATCCAGCATGGACTTGCCCTTGGTTTCTTCCAAAAAGCAGGCAAAGTATATAAAGCCCAGTAGAGCAGCGCTGGCGCAGCACCACATGGTCACCGAGATGCCCAGATGAGCCATGATGAGTGGAAAGACTTTGAGTGTGAGAAAAACCAAGCAGCTGAGTGTGAGTATAAAGCAAGAAACGGCTTTGGAGCGTATCTGTAGATGATAAATTTGATGCATGTACTAACACAATTGACTAATCCGACTACCCAACTCACCTTGGCCGGAAACACCTCCACCATTACTACAAAGAAGACGCCCACTATGCCAATATTACTCAGAAATATTATCACAGACATGAGCAGCAGTGGCAGCCAACCCACAGTACTTAAATCGTAGATACCCGCATAGTAGGTATAACAGCCGTAGAGCAGCTCACCCACGCCGGTGCCCAGACAGGATACCAGCAAAAGTATCTTACGTCCGTATTTGTCACAGAGCAATGTAGCCGTATAATTGCCCACAACCTGCATAGCTCCAATGATGATGGTGCACGTGCTGACATCCAATGTAATATGGGAAGCCGCAAATACATCGGCCATGTAGTTGATTAAGCAGAATGGTCCACTAAATTGGTTGGTTATCAACAGGATCGAGGCTATGCCATAGGCTTTGAAGGCGGGCTTGGTTACTATGGAAGAGAATTAGAAATTTATCCTGGTTACTTCTATTATTTTTTGAGAAAATTCCAGCTGGGTTCAGACTATTTAAACCAGGGCTGGGCACAAATATGAAATATATTGCTCATATCTATGCGCTTAGCTACATATAAAAAGAACCTAAATTCTCGGGGAGCTAACATAAAATTATATTTACGGCAATATTCTACTTAACAATTATGTTATATGGCTGCAGAAAGTTTACAGTGATAGTAAGTATATAACTATATACAGCTTTGGTATATATAAAGATAGTGACAAAAATATACGTAACTAGGCTGAAGAAATTTTACTACTTAAGCTACCTAAAATCTACTTAATTTCTAAGTAGATTAAGTAGTAAAATTTCTTTAACAATACAAAAAGTTGATGAACTTAAAAAAAGTGTTTTTGTTTTTGGAGATGGCACTATTTTTTGTTTGAAGTGTATACGAAATAATCTCATATTTTGGGCAAATTCTAAGTAGGTTGCGTAGTAAAATTTATTCGGCTGGTTTTTCTATATTTAAAGAAATTTTACTACTGAACTTATTTGGAGTTTTCCAATATAGAGCAATTTCCCAAAAATATTTAAATTTACAATTTTTTTTTTTGGAAACGCCCCAAAAAATACTGAAGATTCTAAAATTTATATTTATTCTAGCTGTATGCACAACTCCTAAGATCTTTTGATATATAAACTAATTTCTTGTACCGAGGTGAGAGTGAGTTAAGTGATTTCTTGTTCAAAGACCCCAAATATTTTTTACCAAATTAAGAATTAATTAAGAATTTGTTTTTTTTTATCAAAAAACTCAAAAACTTCCTGAAACTAAACTTTAATTTTTTTTAATGGATTTTAAATCTTCTGATTTTTTTAAGATCTTTTGATACATAAACTAATTTCCTGTACCGAAGTAAGGTACTAATTAAGAATTTGTTTTTCTTTTATCAAAAAACAGAAACAAAATTCTTAAATTAATTTTGAATTTTTTTTAATGGATTTTAAATCTTTTGGACTTTGATAGACTTGAAATTTTTATTTCCAAACATAACTGACGGAACAAGAATATAAAAATATTTTCCATAAATAATGCATTTTTGCCCAACCCTGGCTCTTGACTACAAAAAATGGGGCACTTTTGCCCAGTATGACAAAGCATGCCCTATGACACTTCTGTATTGTTGTTAGTCGGGCATTTTTGCCTTGCCGCCCAACAAACTGAATACCCTTATTGATTTGGGGGAAAAAAGGCACAAAAAAGAATTGATAATTAATGTGTGGGGAAAACTACACTGCGAACATAAGTAAAGTTGTTAGGGTTGCTCAGGCACTTCTGCCTTATCGCACTATCGGTTTTTGGAAAAAAACTTTTTTGAATTAATTAACTTAATTTTTTTTTAAAGTAAAATTCACGACCCAGGAGTCTACTATAAGCAAGAAAATTGCCTTGGTTCAGACAGTGGGCAGAGGATTCTTTTTTTTAATTCTTCTCTTATTGAAATAGAAATGGTAGTTTAAGATCCATATACACATAATACACATGTTATATGGACAAGAACAGGTAATTATGATTAAACCATGCATCACCTAGGGACTGTGCCCGCACTTCAGGGGTTAGAATCTTTAGAAAATCGATTTTTTTTGTCTAAATGGGCTAGTTATGCTAGAAATAATGTCCTGAATTGATTAAAGAATCCCAATTTTAAAACTCTAAAAGCGGTTTTCTCAAAAACACTTTTTCGAATGGCTTAACGAATTTTTATCCGATCGATTTGAAATTTTGAGACAATCGTTATAGCATCATTTATCTAACGTAGGATTTTGTCACAAAATAAAAATTTATATTTTACTCATTTTCCATGATTTCCAAAATTTTTCAAATTTCAAATCAAAGGCATTGTCAAAAATTTTCAGACGTGGAGGCCTCTGCGGAAATTTGTCAAAAATTTACAAGTTACAAAATTAGATTTCCAAATTATCATAACATTTTGCTTTTTCTATGAAGGAAAATAAATTTCGATGGATTCAGAATTTTTGAGAAACATTTTTTTCGAGCTTGAACCCACTCATTTCTCGTTAATGGTTTCTTTGAAGATTTCAATAGATTATTTATTTAAAAAGCATAAAGGATAGCTAAAAATTTCAATATCGGAACATTTTTCGAATCTCAGATCTAATTCTGCGTATATGAGGTGTGTTCGAAAAGTAAGATGATTTAAGCAATTTCGCGGGCGACGTACTTGATATTATCGACTTTTTTGTTTCGTTGTGTTGGTATACTCTTCGAACATCTGTATCAAATTTCAACATTTTTGAAGACTAGTAATAGTTGATCCGATTAATCAGTCATCTCAAATATTTCCATTATTTAACCCTTGCACTCGAATATCGCCGTATTTGCGCCATTACATATGTTAAGACTAACTCGAATGGCGCTGCATTTGCGTCACGCTTATTTTTCTCACTCAGCACTCGTAATTCTCAGGTAATGTTTATGCTAGATAATTATCTCTTTCTAAATTTGTCTTGAATATAAGCTACAATATGCTTAATTACAAGACTATGTAAAAATAAATTAATTTCGTTTAGCTGCAGCGACCGCATTTATCTTAAACATTAATGCTTTCACTTTTTACAAAAAAAGCTTTCGAGTTGTTGGTTGCTACTTTTGTTTTTTAGTCTCGAGTGCAAAGGGTTAAGTTTACTGTTTTCTTTATACTCCTATGCGCTATGAATATTTAACAGTATATTTCTAACTATTTTGTGTT
Organism: Chymomyza amoena; assembly: GCA_037043745.1. NCBI lineage: Eukaryota > Metazoa > Arthropoda > Insecta > Diptera > Drosophilidae > Chymomyza > Chymomyza amoena. The sequence continues at coordinate 11,426 of JBAMAX010002343.1, read as the reverse complement.
CCTTATCCTACATAGCGGCCTCGATAGCCTAGCGATTCCCTAATTCACCCATTTTTGGTATCACGAAGGGCTTGTTTTTGGCCTAAGTGAGTTGGGATGCTAAATCCCAACTGCCGCCCTAGCCTACCTGCCTATCCTACATTGGAACTATTACTAGTCTGTGAATAGTCTGTCTATCAGTTCCTCACTGTAACTTGAATTCGAGTTCCATATGTCTGATTCTAGCTATCCAATCATTTAAGTTTTTGATAGGGTTTTATATTTATAAGCTTTAAGGCAGAACACTTTGACTGTACTAAGCACTTTAAGTTTCAAATATGTCTTACCAAAGTCCCTATAGTTGAACTGGTTCACTTTCAAGGCCTGCTCCTTGGTCAACTTGGTTTTCAGGTCCACAAATTCTTCACATTCATTACCATTGGTATCCTTAATGTTTTTATAAAAATTAAAGGATTCTTTGGCTGCAGTAAATTTGCCCTGACGTATCAGACAATGCGGTGATTCAGGAAAGAAAAAGTTGCATATAAAGTAAGAAGTTGGCAGCGCCAACAGGCAAAGTGGTGCCGTAAAGTATGCTACATTCGCTGAGATTATATAGCCCGTTAAGACACCCAAATTAACTGATAACATTATCATGGAGCTCAGAGTGCCGCGAATACTGAAAGTTGTATAAATTAATAACAATTTGTTTAAGATTTAACTAGAGAGAGAGCTGACTCTCTCTCGACTCACTTGGTATCTGCAATTTCACTTGTAAAGATGGGCAGCACTATGTAGCCGGCACCACCCGAGATGCCCGCCAAAATTCGACCTATATATAAGTATTCCACGCTTTGAGCAAAGTATACCAACAACCAAAAGCACTGTAAAGGGATTACTGAAGATAAGATATTGTTCGTGACGTAAAAGTGCAAATGTTTTGGACTTACCATTTGAGGCAATGCTATACCAAACATGACCAACTTCCGGCCAAAGCGATCTTGTAGCAGACCAGCTGTTATATTGCCAAAAATGCTGCCAATGCCAAGTAAGGAACCTATCCAGGAGATTTCCTCAACGAATACGGCAAAGCTGACCGGAGAGTTTTGAGTCTGTAGATCCCGCATAAAGGGCGACATCCAGCCCACGCCGACGCCATGTGTAAAGGTTGCGATATTGACTGAAAACGATTAAGAGATTAGCTTAAGTTCAAGTTAAGGAGATAAAAATTATTTCATCATCCGCACAGTGAAAATGGTTATGATAGACGGTTAGAACAGATGTGAAAAGTTTGGACTTTGGCAAAGTATAAAAAAGTTACGGGCCCCCTTAACAACAAGAAGATAAAAATTGTAGGCACACGTCTAGATCTCTGATCTCTCGTTTATTTCAAGTACAGAGTAACACGTGTTCGCTAAGTGGGTCTGATGATACATATTACATTTTATCTCATTTTCATTCATATACGAAATAGTAAGTGATTAAGCGTCTCTGCAAGTGTCAATGTCAAATGGATAAGATTTTCACTTCCTGAAATAAATTTATTTTATGGAACCTCTATTAGTTCAAGAACCCGTCGTTCGGAGGTTCCTGTACTCTTCAAATAGTTATTAATAGAGACCTGGAAGTAACATCGATGTTATATCGATGCATCGATATTTTTTATCATCGATAGTTTTATTTCGATTTTCGATTATCGAGAGTGCAAGTCTGGCTGGAACAGAACATTTTTTGTTATAACTCACAGCCTCTCAAAGAGAAGAGGTGTAAACTTTACATGTGACAGAGGCACCACTTATGGACTTTGGGCAGCTGAGTCCGATGTCCAAAAAACACCGATCCAATGGTCCTTACATAAAATTCAACACCAACAGATTGTCCACTCTTAATTAATTTAAGCATTCAAAAAACTTTAGGAAATAAAATAAAAAATAAAATGCCAAGCCAAAACCGAAAATTCAGTCAACAAAATTTTTTATGGAAAGCTTTTCGAAATATTTTGAATAACCCTTTTCCTTATTAGAAAAAAAACTCTACTTAACAGCAAATATCTCTGGTCCTACAAAAAAGATTTTCATTATTTTTTTATCTAATTGAATAACTCATATTCATTGCTCTTAAATTTTAATCAATAACAAACAAAATAAGTTCTTATATATGTAAATCGGTGATTATCAAATAATATTATTCTGACTCTGGGTTTTCATAATATAAGTTGAAATTGTTTACTAAGCACAATAGTAACTTTCAATAGAAACGTGCTGTTTGTTTATATGTATATTATTATTAACTATATTTACATATTGTCTAAAATCAGACAGATGTAAATAAATAAAAAAATTGTTTACTGTCTCAGATCAAAAGTTGTTTTTTAAATTGTAGTTACCTAGATCCTAACATTAGATACTCTATACTTTTTTGTTGGATCTGCAGTCATTTACTTTTGGATGCTATATTTCGTTTTTTAAAAGTTTAATGATACAGTATATCTCAAGTTCGGTCAAACCCGATGTTAAAAAAGGGGTTTTTTGGTTTAAGGTCAAGCTTCTGTGGCGTCGAAAAATAAAAGTATTGTGATCTGTAGATGAGGTAAAGCTTTTTCTCTGATTAATTTCGACACGATCAATCCGAATCCCCTAAAAGAATTGGCACAACGGGTTCCAGCCTAACCTCGAGAACCTTGAACCAAAGTTAGATTCAGCACGGGAGAACCCTCTATGGTTTTTATAGGACACTGAATTCCTTTGTACAGTTTATTCAAACTTTGATTTATTTACTACCTTAATTAGGTCTGCTTTAGAGCTTATTACAGCCATATTTGTTACTTAATTTTCAAATTTGTTCGAAATTTTTGCCACTTATTTCAATCTTTCGATTGCCACCTATTCCATTCTTTCGATACGATCACGCATAACGTTAACAGTTCTGATCCGATTTTAAAGATATATGACTCTAAATATTCGTAAAAGAAGTCTCTTTCAGCTTAAATCTTAATAAAATTTAAAAAGAACAAATTTTCGTTAATAAAAAGCATACCAAAAATACTTCCAGGTCTAATCACCTTTCACGTCAATACACATATTTTGTTCACGATAAACTTAAAATCTTTCCTAATAAATAAAAAAAAGCTCCTAGTCCACAAAATTTCCTCTTAGCGAGCGAGAATATATTTAAAGCTTAAAATCTTTTTCCAAGGAATACAAAATTTGCCTTGTCTGTACATATTTTTGCGTTAGCAAATTGACGGCACAAATATTTAAACCCTAAAATTTTCTCCTAATAAATAAACAAATTCCCCATTCCAAGATTTTTATACCCTGTACCGTATGGTACCAAGGGTATATTAAGTTTGTGCAAGCCGAAAATGTATGAAACATATAGAAGGAGACGTCGGAGACACCCCAAAGTTACCTAAAATATGATCAGGGTGAATAGAGAAGTCGATATACCCATGTCCGTCTGTCCGTCTGTCCGTCCGTCCGTGTGAACGCCTAGATCTCAGAGAGGGTAAGAGCTAGAGTTACCAAACTTTCACATTAGATCCCATATTAATCCATAGGAGGCAAGCTTATTTTATTTTTTTGATATCGGGGATAAATTATATAGCTCCCATGGGGGTGTTTGAGACGACCTCGACAAAAAAAAAGCGTTTTAGATGAATAATTCGTTTGTTTATGAAGATATCGTAACCAAATTTGGTATTCGAAAGTTTTTTATAGTTCCCAATCACTGTACCAAATTTGATCAAAATCGGTTGACTATATCATATAGCTCCCATAGGACCGATCGGCCAAAATAACTTTTTTAAAGAAAAATTCGCTATATTTCGTTTTTTAATAAAGATATCGTAACCAGATTTGGCGTTTGGAAATTTTTAGACCACTTAAGCAATGTGCCAAATTTGAACAAAATCGGTTGAATATATCATATAATTCCCATAGGAACGAACGGTAAAAAAAATGTTTGCTTAAAAATTCTTCTGTTTTGGTTTTTTGTTAAGAAATCGGACTTTATTACAAGCTAGTGGTACAGGGTATCCTAAAGTCGTCCGCAACCGACTTTACGTCCGCCATTTTTTAATTTGACTTTAAAAGCAAATTTAAATTTATTTATCTTCGGGAATTCAACTCTTAAACGTTTCATTAGAATTCCGTTTCATGAAAAAGATCTTTCCAATATAGTTTAGTTTAAATTAAATAACTAATTTTAATTTAATTAAATTAAAAAACTATTAAGTTTTCCAAATATACGAAAGATTAACTCAATGACCTTAAATTTGTAAACTTGTGCTATATATGTAGCTCCCATAGGGATGCTTCAGAGGGCCTCGCAAAAAGTTTTAGATAAATAATTCGTAACCAAATTTGGCAAATAAAATATCTCTTGAAGTTCTTAAGCAGTATATCGGATTTAATTGGAGGTACAGGGTATCCCAAAGTCGTGCGCGCCCGACTCTTAGCCTAGTCCTACCAACCTAATAAAAAAGGAAATATACCGATTCATTTTGCGCGCGCCTTTTAAATCGAAATTCCCAAAAACTTTTTGATCGGTATAGTATGTTGAGGGTAAAATTTTTTTTGTTAAATATTTGAACTATTTTTTTTTATAAAAAATTTTTTTTCCGAAAAATTCAATAAATTTTCAAAATATCGCAAAAGCGTTTCGGTAGCAAAATGGAAAGAAATGTGTTTGGCCTGCATTTTTGTTTTTAGCTATCCATGTTACTACAGACATGATTTCAAAATGTTAGGGATATATAATTATTTTTTTTAATTTGCAAGCTACTGTATTTATCCAATAATATAGATGAAAAATAATTCATTTTAAAAAAATTAATTTTTTTTTATTTATTAAAACGGTCTCACGATGTTTACTAAACATTTTTGCTGTCGCTAAGTACAAAACCAAAAAATCTTCTGACGTCACCTTCAAGAACACTCGTTTTTTGCGGCTTGGTCTGACCTCAAGCATTATAAGCGTGGTATATATTTTACTTTATTTTACTTTATTTACTGAAAGCTTAAATATCTTTTAAATTTTACTAATTTTGCTTAATGTTGAAAATCCAAAGAGAGTTTAAAAAGTTGCTTGTCATCAAATGAAAAAGATAAGAGTAGCGTAAGAAACTTTTTCACAAATTTAAAAGCGCCAAGTCGATGTATGACGTCATGGGTGCAATTATTGTTGAACCTTTCAGGTGTAAAACATAAAAAATGCTTTAAATTTAGCTGCTTAGTGTAGCAGCTTGCCTTCAGAAACTTACTATAATAATATCCTACCATTCGGTGTTCTATTGAGATTCTCTGCTTATCCAAGAGGTGTTTTGAAGGCGTCATAAAAAAATTGCTTTAATTATTGGAAAAAAAGCTGCTCTTTAAGACGGAACGATACTATTATTTCAAAAACACCCTTAATTGATTTTCAATAAGTGATTGATTAAAAAAACAATCATATTTTTATGAATAGTATATTAAACAATAAGAAATAATTTTTTTCACATCTAGGTTGTTCACCTCACGAAAAATTCACAACAAAGCGAGCTTTGACAAAAAGAGATTATTTTTAGTATAACACTAAAATTGATGTCCACCAACGTGTTCATCTTTACTTAAAAAAAGTAACAACAAATTGTTCTATGATTATCCTTCGGCATTTCTTGAGGAAGTTTATTTCACAATTTACACTTGTGTTTGCTAAGATATCCAAAACTTACTTAGTAAAGTGACCAAAAACTGATGACGATTCCTTTGATTCAATAAACAGTTGGGATTTTCTAAAAAGGATTTCACACTTATTGCCATTTTGAGTATTTTCGTTAAGATTTTTATTCCGTTTTTTAATTTAAAAATTGTATTCCTATAATTTAACTAAATTTCACTGTTTTGAATTTCACTATTATGTTATAGCTCTCATGATTAGTATCAGCCAACTAAAACAGATGTTGACTCGTCTGGAGCTTTATACTATTATGCTCTTTTATCTTGAGTAAATAAATTAAAAGTAAGAAAAGAAAACTCAAAACAAAGCCTTATAAAACCCACTTATAAAAACTTGATAAATGTTTGCGCAAAGACAATGACAAGCGAGACAACAAAAACAACAACACCAACAAAAATAGCCAACAAAAGTTTATTATTAGGCTGGGGATTTATTTTATTTAAGACGACAAACTTCAAATCTTTCCAGATTACGCTTAATACTAATCGGTTATCATAGATTTTCCCTTGGTTTCGGGTAGACAGAATAAAAAGTATACAAAGGTGAGCAAGCTGGATATGGCCGAGAACCACATGGTAATGGATATGCCGTAGTAGTGGAGAAGTAGCGGGAAGAGCTTCAGGGTGCAAAAAACCAGAGCGCTGAGAAAGATAACCCCTATGGAGGTGGCCAGCGAGCGTATCTGTAATGAGATGACACTTTTTTTTGAAGTATTCCAAAAATTAGTAACAACTTCTCAAATACACTTACCTTGGCCGGAAACACCTCCACCAATACCACAAAAAACAAGCCAATCAGTCCAATATTTGCCAGATATATGATCAGTATCATCATAACCAGCGGCAACCAATTCCAGGCGCTGAGATCCATCCGTTGCGCAAAGTAGGTAAAAGTTCCAAAAGCCGTACAGCCGACAGCTACGCCCAAGGTGGAGATCAGCATAAGTATGCGACGTCCTATGATATCCACATAAATTGTGGAGGTATAAACGCCCACAATTTGCACCACGCCTATAATTACAGTGCAGGTGTTGACATCCAGAATAGAGCCCGAGGCGGCAAATATATCCGACATATAGTTGATGAAGCTGAAGACGCCGCTACACTGATAACCCGTGCAGAGAACGAAAGCGGCGGCCAGGGATTTCAGGGCGGGCTTGGTAACTGGTAACGCGAAGATTTAATATCAAGGATGCTAAAAATCAGTATTTCAGTAAAAAATTTGTCAACTCACTCATATCCCTGTAAGTCAAAGAATTTGTGGAGTTCAAAGTCTGTTGCTTCACTATGGCCGTCCGTAGTTCCTCAAATTCCGCCTTATAGGTAGAGTTCTGTGCATTTCCTTGCTTTACATTTCTATAAAATTTATAGGATGCTTCGGCCGGTGCGCTTTGTTTATGCTTTATAAGAAATGGTGCCGTTTCCGGCAAACACAAGTTTGCCGCAAAGTACGCTATGGGCAATATTATGGCCAAGAATGGTATGACATGATATGGCAAATAGGTGCTCAAGATGTAGCCAACGAGTATGCCCAAATTGACCGATAACATGACCATGGATGTCAAAGAACCACGTATGCTATAAATATAGAGAATTGAATGACTTTATTGTAGACATTAGACTAGGAAGCTACTTACTTGCTATCTGCTATTTCGCTTATGAAGATGGGCATGACCAAATAGCCCGCTCCGCCAGTAAAGCCGCACAGAAAACGTGCTGCATAGAGATAACCCACATGGTTGGCACAATAGATTAAAATCCAGAGGCACTGAAAGTGAAAAGATGGTCTATAAGTAATGTTTGAAGACTACTCTTGTCAAAATGTTGATTTTGATTTTTATAAGAAAGTTACATTGATTTATGACTAAATCCATTTTTAAAAATGGCGGACGTAAAGTCGGGCGCGGACGACTTTAGGATACCCTGTACCACTAGCTTGTAAAGTCCGATTTCGTCACAAAAAACCAAAAACAGAAGAATTTTTAAGCAAAAATTTTTTTTTGACCGATCGTTCCTATTGGAGCTATAGTGCAACCGATTTCAATAAAATTTGACACAGTGCTTAAATACCTTAAAAAAGATATGAATGCCAAATTTATTTCAAATATCTTTACAAACAAACAAAACACATCGAATTTTGTATAAAAAACGTGTTTTTGGACCGATTGGTCCTATGGGAGCTATATGATCTAGTCAAACGATTTGGATTAAATTTAGTACAGTGCTTAGGAACTATAAAATACTCACGAATGTCAAATTTGGTCATAATATCTTAACAAACAAACGAAACACAACAAATTTTGTTATTACAAAATCGATTTTTTGGAAGATCGGACCTATGGGAGCTATATGATATAGTCAACCGATTTTGTTCAAATTTGGCACATTGCTTAAGTGGTCTAAAAAATTTCCAATCGCCAAATCTGGTTAGGATATCTTTATTAAAAAACGAAATATAGCGAATTTTTCTTTAAAAAAGTTATTTTGGCCGATCGGTCCTATGGGAGCTATATGATATAGTCAACCGATTTCGATCAAATTTGGTACAGTGATTGGGAACTATAAAAAACTTTAGAATACCAAATTTGGTTACGATATCTTCATAAACAAACGAATTATTCATCTAAAACGCTTTTTTTTTCGAGGTCGTCTCAAACACCTCCATGGGAGCTATACTATTTATCCCCGATATCAAAAAAATAAAATAAACTTGCCTCCTATGGAATAATATGGGATCTAATGTGAAAGTTTGGTAACTCTAGCTCTTACCATCTCTGAGATCTAGGCGTTCACACGGACGGACGGACAGACGGACAGACGGACATGGGTATATCGACTTCTCTATTCACCCTGATCATATTTAGGTAACTTTGGGGTGTCTCCGACGTCTCCTTCTATATGTTACATACATTTTCGGCTTGCACAAACTTAATATACCCTTGGTACCATACGGTACAGGGTATAAAAATTTTGGCAGCTAAGCCCGAAAATTAAGTCCAAAATTTTTTCATTGAACGCATTTCGAAAAATTTTAAAGTCGTTTGAAAGTATTGATTTTAAAATATTTTCGTAAAAAATCAATTCGAAAATTTTGGGGAATCACATGACTTTGGGGAATTCAAAAAAGATATTCGATATTTATATCGTTACTAAAATAAAATCGATTTGAAAATATTATCGAAAAAAATCGATTCGAAAATAAAATTATGGATGCTATATTAGTCACCTCCAAAATTTGTTAACTGTATATTGCCAAACCTTTTTAGTTAGAAAGCTTAAACTGACTCGTTACATTTATTCTTAAAAGCACTTCCTATAAAATTTACAACTTTAAAAAATTGTGAAAAACTTTATCACGGATTCATTTAGCAGGAGTTTACTTATTTTTTTGTATAATGCTTAATTTACGATTTCACGCAAATTTTGCAAATCATTGGATAAACAATTCTTTCATAAAGTTTTTACTGTCAAGATAAAATTTTTAGTTCCAAAATCACTCAAATCTCGCAAATCATTGGGTAAATAAATATTTCATATTTACTTTTAAGCTTTGGACTTAAGCTCTGAAAATCATTTAAATCTCGCAAAGTCTTTAATAAACAAGTCATTAAAATGTTAATCTCAAGATTTAGTCTAGACTTCTGAATATTTTGTTGTCTTAACTGCAAAAGTTTTGAAGCGTAAATATTTGTAGCGAGAATCAAAGAATTGTCCATATAATATTATAGTTTTTTTTTAGATTAGCGATTTTTTTTATTCTAGTACATAATGTACAAGTTACAAATAGTTTGGATTGCAATCTTGAGAACTATTTCAAGAATATTTCATACTCAAATGAAGTATTTTGTTGTCTCAATTCAAGTTCAAATCGTACTTGAAATCAAATTTATTTTTTACTTTTTTCAAGAACATTTGTCTTTATTTTTTAAGAAATCACGTTCTTAATTTAATAACTTTGAACTTAAATTCGAAATCCATGATGTAAGATCAAAGTTCTATATTTCAGGATTTTCGTCCTTCCACCGAATTTACAATTTCATATTTTTTAGTGCGAAATACTTGATTTTTTCTCAGTGTAAAGGTTTGTGTAATTAATTTGACAATATTATATACAAAAACTTGTTTCTAGAATATTTTATTTTGTTGATATTAGTGATTCGATTCAAGTTAAAGGAAAATGTTGATTGTAATGACTATCTTTTACTTTTGCCATCCTGATGTTTTGGGTATGAAATTTGGAGATCTTAATAGCTGTTCAAGACAAAACTCTTTTTACATTTTTGAGAATACTTTTTTAAAGAGTATTAAAAATCTATAAAAATTTTGACAGGTTGTTGATCGACAAATTAAACATTAATTCTATACAACTTCATACAGATACTCTACACACGATACGATCGATAGTGCAAGCTGATCGTTAAATAGCCGAGTTGGGTAACCATTCAATAGCTTTTACCACTCCTAGCATTTCAGTAACTTTCGGAATAATTTATAAATTCACATATCCGATAATGCGTTTAAACATTTGTTGTTTATCAAACTTGACAGTTGTCAAATATTTGCACAGTTCGGCGAGAAGAACTTTGGAACTTTTAACACAATATCACTCGTTTCTTATCACTCGATATCTTTAATATTTTCTTTAACAAAAACTTACCGCATATGGCCCAGCCAGCAAATAGATGCAAAATTTTCTGCCCATACGTTCTATGAGCAGCGCAATTGTCAGATTACCACAAATACTGCCCAGACCCAACATAGAACCCAGCCAGGATATCTCATCGATGGTCACCACAAAATCCAAAGGCGTATCAGGTGTTTGTATCTTGGCCAAGGTAGGTGAGAGCCAGCCCACGCCCATGCCATGACCAAACATTATAAAATTAACTGGAATAGTTATTGATAAAATAAGCTTCAAAGATTTTAATTCGTCAGTCCACAATCCTTACCAATAACAGTTGCCAGCAACTGATATCTTTTTTCCGATCGTAATAGAGAGTTCTTAAACATTTTCGGTGCGTCTTCGCAGCTGTAGCGTCTAACAAATTATAATGCAAAATTCGTAATGCCAGAGCGGGTTTATGTAGAAATTTCTAAGGCGTCTTATTTTTCCATCAAATCTTTCTTTTGATATTCGTAGCGTTATATTTATGATGTTTGCTGAGTTTGTTGCCCGCCATCTCAATTGGTTCGGCTTTTTTTTTTAAGTCAGGTGTCTCTCTGAAAGCGTGCCCGATCCAGCCCATTTGTTTTTGTATAAACAGAGATACCTCGACAGACGCGACATGTGATATTGTGATATCTGATTAGCTGGTATAAAGATTAATCTAGATATACAATCTTGTATATTACTTTCTAAACTCTCGCAGAGCTTTTGTTTGGGCTAACTAATACTGACTATTTCACAATATAAATAAAACTTTACACTGATACAATTAATTATATTTACCCACTTTAATCCGATATAATCTATTTACCAGACAATCCAAACAAAAACTACGAAATATGCGTCAAAAAAGGGGCTCGTCGTTGGGTGTTTTGATTATAAGAGATAATGGCACAATGTCAAACAGGTGACAGCCGCAAAGTATGCCTTAATAAATTTTTGTTTATATTTGATAAAGTTAATTTTTTTAAAAATTATAAGAAACCTTGATTCGACCTTGCTCCATAAAACAAATCCGTAATCGTTTTGAAACAATAATTTCGTTCCAACAGAACAAGAGAATT